>JAYMFT010234568.1:0-11140 GCA_038088735.1 Panulirus argus | reverse complement strand
CTCTAAGGCTCAGTCCTCTGTTCTTAACGCTACCTCGCTAATGCGGGAAAAGGCGAATATGTATGAAAAAAAATGAAATATATATATATATATATATATATATATATATTTTTTTTTTTTTCTAACATTTACGGAATATAGGTCACGGCAATTGGCATAAAAGATTTCTCTCGATTCATTTGCAAGATAACGGTGTCGACAACATGGACGCTAGCAGCCATTTCAAGGTTTAAATCCTCGACCAATATAAGGGAGATTCTCATCCTGCTCCCTCTCCTCCCCTGAGACTGTAGAGGTTCACCCTGAGGCCCTGAAATCCACCCCCTTACCATCACGGAGTTCAGGTAGGGAAGTCCGCTAAGGTTCTAAACACCGGCTTTAAAAATGACTTAAGGTACGGTCTCTTGGCTGCGCCAACTTAAGAAACTCAGCAACGAAGAGTTTATGGTGATTATTGTACGGTCGTGTGAAGGAGTGAGGGGCCGTGTAGAAAGAGTTATTTCCTCCCTCGCGCCAGGGAGGGTTCAACCGTGTCCAGCTTGTGAGCAAGAAATAAAGGATTAAGAATAAAAAAAACTAAGGTAGACTGGCAGGAGTAACAGAAGAATGGTTGAGGGTCTAAGGTCTGATTGTCTGGCAGACTGACGAACATTTTGCTCTTCATTCTCATGACGACAGACTTGAGAACTTATCAATAATACTCCTTCTGGGATTACGGTAACAGGGCAGCCTGTTCCACCAGCCCGCTATATGCTTATGGGACAGAGTAATGAAATGAAGTTCTTTTGATATGTAAGATGGAAACCTACATTTCAAAACTGTTGCAATCTTTTTATCTTCAGAGTACATACACGCTGACAGACTGAGTCTGTAAACTCTTTCATATACAGTTCTGTTCAGGGGGATATCTGTGCGTCAAGGATATCTAGTCTCTTGTTAAAGTCTGGGGTGCTGCACGTATGAGCTGTCTGTCAACGAGACGCGTCAATCATCATATGAGTGAAGAAAAGAAGTCGTTTCTTGTTCATGGTTTCCAGATTATCTCTGTGTTTCTGTGTTTCCTCTCTTAGTATTAATCGTATCTTCTATACACGTATAAGATGTATCATAACAACCGAGTATCATCTAATTCAATTCATCATTGAAAGCCTGCAAATTCATCATTATCAAAGAACGTATTTTCCCAAACACCTCACATTTCAGTAGCCTGGAATCAGCGTCCTGTGAGGCCTAATGATGACCTGGGCACTTAACCCTCGAGACTGGGCTCTCCAGCCTAAGGGCTACCGTAAGTGGGACTTGACGACGGCTTCTATATTCTCACCCTTTTACTTGCCTTCTCCCGTGTCTAATGCAGGAGGAGGAGCGGAAGCGTTAGTCGTGGCATATTAAATAAGATAAATGACCTGTGTGCCACCAGCGGCCATAACCCCTCACGTGTGGCCGACACCAACCGACCGCCAGCTCTCTCCGCCCACCCACTTAACGTCCGCACTCGGGACCACTCTGCTCCTCCTGCCGTCTCCCTCCAACCAACCCACCTCACATCCAGGACCCTACCACTCGACACCCACTGCCCTAAGACTTCTCCACACCCACCACTTTTCTGCTCCACAGGCGTCCTCGCTGACCACATCACGGCCAACCATCCAGACATTCCACGCCCCATCGGTGCACCCTAACCAACCACTGAACAACTTCAAGTCACGCCAGAGAAGAAAACTTGATATCCTGCCATGGCCACTCCACTACATTCTACCCAACCGGTCCCATCGTCTACTTGACCCCTGCGCTGTTCATCCCACATCAGACCTCTCTATCCCCATCCGACCACTCCACACTCATTATAGACCTTGCTCCCTACTCCGGCTCCTCATACAACCTATCCAGCAGCTTCAAGCCTAATTGCTACACGCCTCAACCCGACAACCTTATCCTCGCCAAGCAAAAATATCCAGTCACCCTACGCTTACCGTCTAACCGCTCCAACCTCATGTATGATCACTCATTTCCACCGGCTAATTACTCCTTACCTTGCCTCCAGACTACTCTATACCCTGCACTCATCCATTCCACGCTGCCCACCTAACCACTCCAAGCCACCGACTGCACACCGTCTTGACGCTCTGGTTCCCACCACATCACTTCCACCATCAGTCTGTGCTATGGCCTTCTGCTCAGTCGTTCCACAGTCGCACCCACAGGCTTCACACCCAGGGTTAGTCAGTCAGTCAACAACCTCACCTGAAAACTCCATGTCTCTCGCTTGACCATTCCAGACCCATCCTAAGACTACTCTAATGCACCCTTCCTGACGAATCCACACCCCTCACCCGTTCACTGTAACATCCCACAAAACTTCTCCACACTCCTGGAACGATGTCTTCCAGCCAACGAGTCGACCCCTTTCCCCACTTGACACTTCCATGAGAACGCCTCCACTAGGCTTACCATTCCTCCCAACGGCTCCCCATGCAACCACTCAAACATCACTTCCCCGACCCCATGCAACCACTCTCCCCACACCCAACCACCCCACTCCTACGTATACATAGCCAACGACTCCTTGTTTAGCATTGGGGCACTCCCTCACCTCCACCTTACTATGAAAAGATCCATTCATCACTGCACACCCGCTGTCCAGCCATTCAGTACTCGTACCTGATCACTGTATCCCCAACCCGATCACCCCGTACTCCTCACCTCACACGCTCTTCATCGCAACTGCACACTCTTCACCCGACCACTGTAACAAGGTTCCTCCACACACCAGTTACGATCACCTCTCTCCAAATTCCTCACTACATGCCCACCACCCGAGTACTCAACGACCCTACTACCTCACCAGTCCGCGTACGCCAGAAGACCGCTATATTCCCCACCCACCAACTGCCCCACACTTATCGTCTAACTATTACATACAGCACCATTTGACCACCTCAAGCTAACCCTCCGACCAGTCCATACGCATCGTGAAACACAGTCTACGCACTCTCCTCACCGACTCCACATTTTACTTCCTGAATGTTGTTCGCTTCCTAATCTATTACCTCACGTCAGTATCAGGCCCATCGCTCGATAATCTCGTTTACCTACCACCCAAGCGGTAAAGAGCTTTTGTCCACTCTACCATTATATTATCAACTCACTGGCTCTCTCCATCGACTTACAGATAAACCGTGAGGCCATGCAGCCAATAGACTTACTCAGCCGCAGATCTACGTAGACACTTGACCACAAGACCAACTTCCGTGCAGGTGAATGGACAAAAATCATATGGGTTATGCCCTAGACTCATAAACCAATATATCATTCGGTCATCCGAAAAGACGCAAAAACACAGTTCTCCGTGTCTTCAGTTATAATAAATAGGTCACCAAGCCAATCAGTCTGGCAGTCCAGAGACCAGCCGGCCAATTAGACCACGAAGTCATTTGGTTATTCGGTAATTTCTAGTCCAAGCCCAAACCCACGAGACCAATAGAAAGTTCTCCCTGTGTATTTGGTATCTGAGAGATGAAAGAGATTCTGTAAAACTCTGGCACCAAAAGTTTTTTCACTTATAATGACAAACACATATCAGTCATAAAGGTTTGTTTTATGAGTCTGGGGTGTCATTTAAAAGAAAAAGAAAGAAAGTGAGGGCTGTCAAGCGAGCTTCTTTAAATTCTGCAGATGCGAAAGTGGCATTGCCAATTGTTTGTTTTGTAAGCTCTGTGAGCACAAGACGCTAATAGCAGACGCTAACGACCTGGAAGGTGCTAATTTAGCAGACGGTAACAACCTCGTTGACTCTAATCTAGCAGACGCTAATGACCAAGCCGACGCTAGCCAAACCGACTCTAACAACCCCGATGACTTTAACCTTGCAGACGCATAAGGTCCCGCAAGACGCTTATGCAACAGACGCAGACAACCCCTCTGCAAGATGATGATGACCCACACAATGGCAATGGTCCCTATAACGGTAACCTGAGCTAACACTAACAACAACTCAAACAACGCAAATGTAGCGGACGTAAATGATCCCGACGACGCGGACGGAGCTTAAACGGTCACGTAACCCAACCGATCCTAATGTGTCCGGAGAGATTAGGCAATATCAAGTTACTTCAATCAGTCCGAGCGGCGCAAAATCTTCCATGGGCAAATCTTGTTAGACCAGCTTGACAGAGATTGTATCTAAAGTATGTTTTATCTTCTGCCTGTCTAATATACGCAATTATTATACCATTATCATCTCCGTCCGACGCCTAATCTTTAACAGAAGAGCTGCCTGAAAAACTTGTCGCCACACGCTGCTGCCGCGGCGTCTGCCGCACATAGACATTTTTGCAGGGTCTGAGGAAGCAGTGAAAGTCTTCTGACATTATCAACATTATCGCAATTTCGTCCAAGAGCTCTTAAACGTCATTGAAATTATACGAAATATTAAGGACACATGGGTGATTGAATCAATAATCTGAAATGGTTCGTCAAAATTGGGAGTTTAAAAATGATTGTACTGATGTAACGAAACTTTTGAAAGTTTGAGAAAACTGAAAAAGTGTTTTGAAACGTGTTCACTGTGATGCCAGGGAGGACATCCTATATCAAGCCAGTGTTGTGCAGGTGTGAAGGTTCCTTCATACCTCCTCCCCGAACCACCTACCAGCTTGCAGGTTCTCAAGCACTTCTTATTCTCAAATTGATACTTAAAATCCGGGTCACGTAGCAGGCAGCAGTGGTCACTGTGGCATGCCAATCGGGCGCATGTGCCGCCCATTACCTGCCGGCCGCCGCACCACCTACCGGCCGCCCAGATCCTGTAAAACATTACCTGGGCTTCGGGCGATCCGCCTGGTAGCCACCGCCGAGGTTGTGTTGATGTACAACACTCTCTTTACCTACCTTAAACTGCTCATTATTCCACATTAACGACGGCCAGGTCTCATTTGGCAGTTATTAATCACTAACGAGTCCTGATGATCAGAATCCTCGCGGGGTAATGACAGATCCCCGAGGGGTCTACGACAGAGCAAGTAATTACCTCAGCCGCTTCAATCCCACGACGTCCTGCTGATGATGACCGGTTTACCGCGGCGTATGCTAATACGACAGCGAGGCGCTGGTGGTCCCTGGGCGGCCGGCCCGCCCGCCCTCAGCGAGACACACGCCGCCAACCACTACCATATAAACTGCCCCCTGCCTCCCCCCCCCCCACCCCCACGGGACCTATCGTCAATCCACTCTCGATGTGCGATACGAGTCGCGCCTCAGTCGTTACCATATGACAAGATTCTGTTGCCGGAAAAAAAAATTCCCCTCTCCCGAGGGAGCAATTTTGACTGGGTTCTGCAGCAAGGATGGCCCGGTGAGTTTGTTTATGTGGTTTGCCTAATGGTCGTGAGCTCTTGCTCTTTTTTGATGAAGCTTTGCTTCAACCGCTCATTACTGCCATAATGGTTCTTTCCACCCGCTTTTTTTTTCTCCATTAACCGAGGATGGGGCGTTATATATATCCTCCCCAGTAGCAACAGCCCTAATTTTCTTATCACTGTCGTCCTCTCGCCTTCTACATTTCCTCTCTCATCCTCGTACTCTGTCTTTATTTGTGCCTTTGCGACGTACTTGTTTTTTCCCTCATATCGTTTCACCAAAGTGAGGGACAAAAGTCTCAAACACCAGTTCGAGTTCAAACGCCTATCATTGGCGTTGCTCGCCATAAGTCTCCACGGACCCGCCAGGGGTTGGACCCGCTTGGGTTCGCATCTTGGGCTCGGAACTCTGCCTACATCCGACCCAGCTCTTCATCCTTCCCTCGTGGATTGGTCGATATGATATAACCATAAGTGAAACGAATCTTAATGATATATTTGATAGTTAGTTATAGAAATTAGAGTGTCTGCGTAAGCAATTCAGTGTCGACTTATTTTCCGTAGGGCAAGACAGAAGTAATGAACCCCACCACCTAATGTTGATGACTGCGGAGTACGTTAAAGCATAACAAACCTTCAACATCTCCTCCTAGAGACAGTGAGTAATAGAACCCCACGCTGGCTCCAGGGCCTGTTCATAAGCAGCTACACTCAGGATTTTCAAGAGGGCGTGACGTAAATCTCCCGGATCTCTGGGGGGGTTTATACACCCCTTGTACATTCCTTTTTGAGTAGACTTTACTTCAGTAAAGCCTCCTTCACTACCCAGTGTCTCTGAAGCTAAAGAACTGAAGCTGACATTTTGGTGGCCAAGGACAGGATACAAGTAACTCTGGGGGCGAATTATGATGGACTCTGCTGCCTCACAGTAACGTCACCCGCTGGTCGTCCGCATGAAACCGACTGCTGCCGCGAGAACTTTGTCAGCCTGGCTTAGGAGGCTGGTGTGTGTGTGCGTGTGTGTGTGTGTGTGTGTGTGTGTGTGTGTGTGTGATGTGTGTGTGTGTGATTACCATTTGTGTGTTACGGGGAAAGAGTTTTACACTGGAGTTGCCCCGTCTCTATCCTCATATATGTACCATGTCTGTATTCTTACGTGTGTATTCAAACCCAAGCCTAAGCCAGGTATCTCATCTATTGATCAGCCCAAAGGGGAGGATGAACACCTAGGCTGGATGTCGAACCTAGGATTCGAACCCGTGCGAGTGTGCATACACACACAGGAGCAAAACCATGCTACGTAGAGTATATACAAGGTTAACAGACGAGGAAAGACGAGTGAGAGACTGTCAACCCTCAAAATACAAGCAGTAATCACATATGGAAATCCACCCCCTACACACACACACTCGAGCTTCTTTGGTTATTGGTCCACAACCAGCCCAGCTACACATCCTCTCCTTGGAGTCAGTCCATAAATAGTTATCTCTTTTTAAACCGGGTATTCCCAAATCACCAGTCCTTTCTCAGCACCACAAGCTGTCCATCGTCTTCATTCACAGTGGGTACCACCTGGCTCCCCCCACATATACCCTCAACTGCCACAACCCACTACTCTTGCATGCAAATCACCCGCCAATGATAATCGATCTCTCGCATCAGTATTCCTGACGCATTCAGTCAGCTCCTCGCAGAACCTCTCCCACACTCGTCTCGCTACCGGGTGTACAAGTGCAGACAATCAGCCATCTCTCATAATCCGCTTTCATTTTCACCCATATCAGTCTGGGGACTCATCACTTCCTTGAAATCTGTCCCACACATTCTCACAATCCCTCCTTCAGCAGAAGTGCCAACCACTCTCATTTCTTTCCGTCCTCACACTAAACCCACCAAACTTTACCCTCAGGACATTTCCCAGTCCATTCTTAACCCACGCCCTGAGATTACTTTCACTCACAGCCAGGCAGAACATCTGGGTTCCGTTTTCCAAACATACGTACTACCTATATTTCCTCTCCTCTGGTCTTGGTTACATTCACACACATTCAGACACCCAACCTTGTGCTTTTTGAAGAGTATGAGCATTCCCCGTTCGGCCTCCCTCTCCTATCATATGTTTAAGAATTTGAAATACAAGAAGTGGGATGTCTCCAGCACGCTATTCCCGCCCCTTACAGCCGCCGTCTACGACACGCAGGGAACACGAGAGCAGTATTCATTCTGCCCTATCGCCTGTTCCTATGAATACACATGTATTGTTAGGAGATGACTTTAGTTGTGTACGTTAAGAGAAATATTATGGAAATATTGTTACCTGATTTTCCCGAGGAGAATGAATCATTAAAGAAATAAAAGAAACCACATAAAAGGACAGAATAGGTTATGCACAGGATCGTCTCTGTTGAGTCATTATGGTGAGAACAGCGTAATTAAGAATACGCATTGTGAGGTAAGAAACTGCTTAACGTGAACTGTACTGAGAAGAGGTGGTGGTGCATGATGGTGTCCAAGAGGACTGGAAAGCAAATTCCAAAGGTGCGGAACGAATTTACTTAAAGTATGAGTTAGAGAAAACTAGCCATACGTTGTTTTAGGCTATGTTGTTATGATGGTTTACAGAGTTGTCAGGGCTTGACATAACGTCACCGGGTGACCGAATGTGACTACGACACGAAACTACTTTAGTCCTGTTAGTAGAGATGACGCTAGCGTGCCAGAAGTCCCTCTTGCAGTAAGACATTACTGGATCACCACATTTTGCACCTGGCCCTTGTGAAGTACCTGAAGTTTTCTCTTGGTAACACCAAATGACAAAATATCAAAAAGTATTTCTCTTTAAGGTAACTTAAAGAAAAATCAGATACTACAAAAAGTTGTGGAATAATTGATGCTCACGGCCTACCTAAGTTCCAAGAAGCTCGAGATGAGAATATGAACCCCAAAGAAAGGGTGTTTAATGGAGAGTTTCTAAGCAAATGAAGCAGTGAAGCGAAGGTAGATGGCTATGGCGCCGTTGACCATTGACGTTATCTTACAGTGATGATGTCCACTGAAACAGTCTCACGATTGTCTTATAACTGTCATATTATGGTAAATGATAACATATTTCTGGCATTAATCTTTCACTTTCCTCTGATTTTTGTTTCTAGTTTTGATCATTCCAGTAGGTTCTACTAGTCTAAAATATCGGAGTGATGGGGAACTGCATTTAAGGAAAGTATTTTTCTTTGTCTCCTTGTGAATGCTTATTATATTCGAATCCTTGGTCGTTCTCACGGGCGGTAACGCCTAGTAAGTGGATTTATTTACCACAGGGTCTTGTAAATAAAACGGAAATGAGAGTAAGGTATTTTATCATCAATTAAACCAAGTAAAAAAAAAAAGACCAATAACTAGGTCAGCGAAAAGAGCTGTAGTTGACAGATGACTTAACAATGGCAGTCAAAACTTTTGGATCAAAGATTACGAGAAACTTTGTAAAGTTTTCCTTTTTCTTTTGGAGAGAGAAAAAGGCAAATTCTTAGAGACAAACGATATGATCTGCCATCTTAGCACCAGAAAGCAGTTAGAAGAACAAAAAATTTACCAATATATCTGATTTATCCTCATATTAGTACAAAGTAAGTAATTACAGGGTAACTTATTTATTGCCGTACTACCATAAACCAAGGTAAACTAAATGACTTATAATCGTAACACCACAAGGCAAGTTACAGTAAATGATTTACCATCGTACTCCCACGTTGTAGATTACACTACAAAGTAAATGATTTACCACTGTAGCACCACGAAGTTGCTCTTATTACTTTACCACCGCAGAGCCACAAGGCAAGCAACTGTAAATGATTTTACCGTCTTAGCCATTCGATACATTAAGGAATATTTCAAATCATTACAAAAATATGGCAAACCTCTGTAGTTTGCGTTTATTCTCGCGGTGAACGTAGCATGTGAGGTATTATCTACTAAAAGATAAGAGATGAAATTACAAGTTCGATTGTGACGGACGAACGAAGACAAAAGCTACTAAAGCATGATAAATTCATGTCCGTGGCGGGAGCATCGGTGGAGAGAACACAAGTGATATATGCGGAGCCAAACACTGGTTAGCAAGAAAGGCTAAAAAGTTTTCTTTCTTTTTTTGCTTTTCATGTTGAAGGCTCCAGTGAGGAGAAAAGTCCACATCAAAGTGCCGGGCCTTTATTGAAATGTAGAGAGGATCATGAAAGAGAAAAAGAAGAGACAGGGGAAAGTAATTACGAATTTTTTGAGGAAGTGCAAACCTGCTGCCTTTTAAAATACGACTGGTCATAGTTGTTGGAAAAAAGAAAAAAACGAGCAGGTATGTGGAGGTTTACGCCATAAACAAGGCTGTGGTTACAGGCGATGGACCTCACACTATCACACGCAGCATGGAGAAAAAAAAAAAAACACCCTGGATTATAGCATGTTAGACCTGAGTTTTTTCACTCGTCCTTTGTATTTTATTACTTTATTACCATAAAAGAATTAACATCTTCAGCCAAGCAGTTGTCATACTTCTGGGTAAGGCAGCATGTGTGTGTGTTATATTTCAGTGCACAAGCGTCAGTTGCAGTGATACTTCTGGGTGACTGTCCGCACACGAAGTGGGGGAAAGACTCAGCTTCAGCCACAGGACATAACCCCACTTCCTTCGTCTCGACCTTTCACACCTGAACGCTAAGAGTAAAAAGCCATGACCGACAATAGCAGCCTCAAACACATTTCGTATACGCGTTGGCGAGCGGTATTCAAGCTACGCGCACGTACTTTTGGCACGCTTTAAGACGGTGACGTACGTCCCAACTCACTTAAACACTCGCCCTCGAGCTTCTCTATTATGAAGAGCGTTACTACTTGAGGAAAACCGGTGCTGCAACATAATCCCCGGAAGAATTCGTGAGAGCTGGATGCCCCTAGCTTGGGCCCTTGTCTACCGTCGTCATTTCTCGAGGAGGCCCACACTAAAAGCCGCGACGCTGAGCAGTGATGTGATTATTGATTTCAAGCTCCGGGAGGCGTTGCATACGCTGTGACGCCGCTGGTCCACTTGGGCCATGCCCCTTACCTGGGAAATTGGTCCTTAATGATTGTTCGCGCAGGGCGGCCACCGGTGACAGGCACTTCGAGATTTACAGCGCCACTTTTTTGTCGATAAGGTTTAAGAGGTGGAATTTGGTGCATTGCTTCATCACGCCGTGGAATTTATTTGACTAAATGAATACGCTTGCTTAAACTCGGTCCTCCGGGACGGAGTCGGCTACAGCGCCTTGCCTGTAGGGTCTCTGAGACGGAGGCGGGGAAGGTGGCTTTTTTGGAAGCCGGTCTCACGAGCGGGAATTATTGCCAGTGCAACAGCTATTTACTCCGCATGAAAGCGGGAGTTGCGTTTGAAGTTTCATAAAAAAAGTTGATAAGAGGAGCATCTTTTTTATTTTTATTTTTATCGTCATTTATAGCCATTTCTCCAACGTGTTCTCCTCTTCTTTGGATGTGCTACTCGCTAATTCAGTTGCAAAACCCCAGAAACAAAACCCTGGTTCCCTTTAAGAGCAGGACATCTTTAGTCCTCCCCTCCAGTTTTACTTTTCCAAAAGAAGGATCAGAGACGAGGGCAAAGTGAGGATTTTTCCCTGCCGTTGCCTCCTAACGCAGGAAATAGCGAATAAGTATGAAAAAAAGATATATATATATATATATATATATATTATCCCTGGGGATAGGGGAGAAAGAATACTTCCCTCGTATTCCCTGCGTGT
>JAYMFT010234557.1:0-11141 GCA_038088735.1 Panulirus argus | reverse complement strand
TTGGGAGGGGGGGGGGGTTCCCGTGGTCGCGCAAGCACAACGACCCTCTCTGAAGATGGGAAAAGGGGCAAATTAGTATATAGATTGATGACAGAAAATCGCGGTTGGTCATAATGGGAAGATTGCATACATTTCCCTTGATAGATGCCCCTGATAAAGATGTTGGGATCCTTGTGGAGTCCCCCCTGAACATCTTCAGGTTATGCCTTGACGCACCTGGAGAAAGTAGCTGTGGAGGGCCTTTAAGTAGTACTGCCATGACGCCAGTTGATGAGCTTAGCTGTGGAGGGGGGATACTGTTGGCTTCACCCCGAGAGGAGAATTGTTAGCTCGTGTAAAGATGTGAGGCCACACCTTTCGTCGCCGTTTGGCAAAATCGATGGATTGTATAGTCAGTCGTCTCTCGTTTGCCGCGGAAGCGAATACCGGGACATACATGAGCTGACGGAAATAGGTTTATCAAACAAGCCGAATCGGGACGGGATTGTGCCCTCGACACGACGTGTGCAGACGCCGGGGGACGGAAATGTTGCCGGAGGTCAAGGAGAGAGAGAGAGACACACGAAAATGAAACGGCGTCGGAGGATTTAAATCCCGAAATTATATACACGGCAGAGAGCGTCCCGGCCGAAGCCGCCATGCACAACGGCCGCCATGTTGGTAAGGCACCGGCGGCCTCCTCCTCCTCCTCCTCCTCCTCTCCCTCTCCCTCGCCAGCCAGCCAGCCTGCCTCCCTGCCTGCTTGCTTGCTTGCCCAAGCCTAGCTTTAGCCTAGCCTGCGCCTCCTCTGTTATATAGCACTCACTGCAGTAGCGCTCTTCAAACCCCCACACTCAAGCCCCCTTGGGGTTTGGTAGAGTCTGTTTAGTGACTTATTGCAGTCGGTCGGTCTCTCTCTCTCTCCCTCCGGCGTGTGCTGGTGGTCCCCGTCGGGAGAGAGACAGTATTCGAATATTCGCCTGGCGTATGGGGGGTCGGATATTCGTCTTTGACTCGGCGATATTCGCGTCTCTGTCGCTCCCCTGATTCTTCTTCAGCGTCAGTACGCATCAGACTGATTCCTAATTGGCCATGTTGTTGGCAACACATTCTTTCAAGACAGCGAAGCAATGGTAAAGATATTTTTTTATTAATCTGTATTTACGTGTTGAAGATGCAACTTACGTCCCGAATCCAGACTCTCATTGCTAAGAGGGAAACACGTCTTGCAACATAGTGAAGTTGCAAATATATATATATATATTTAGTGCTAAATGGTTTTAGACTAAATAATAAGGCAGGCTTAGATAAATTCTGTCCTAAGACGCTGAAGGAGGCGAATAATGAGATGGTTAAACTATTTGCTCTTCTTTTCATAAGGTCACTTTCTCTAAGAAATGTTCCAGAGGAATTGAATTTTGCCAGTGTAACACCAGTGCTCAAAAAGAAAAGGTAGTAAATCACTACCCGGGAATTATCGTCCAATTAACTTAACGTCTGCTGTTGTTAAAGTGAAGGAAACCATCATTTGGGATGAGATTTTAAACCATTTAGAGAACCATCACTTGATAAACGACTCTCATCGTGGTTTTTCGACGACACCGCTCATATGTGACAAATCTGCTCGATTTCTCTTATGAAATGATCAGTGTATATGATGGAAGTAAAGCAGTTGGTGTCATCTATATAGATTTTTTAAGAAAAACATTCGATAAAGTTCGATAAATTTCCTCATCAAAGGTTACCAACATAACTACAGTCACATGGTATAAATGGGACTGTGCTTCGATGGTTAGGAAAAAGTGCCTCACTCAGGCCATAAACAAAGAGCGGTGAATTGGTCAAGCCCCAGAACGGTTAGACGTAACAAGTGGTGTGCCACAGGGATCAGTCTTGAGAAAGGTTCTCTCTTATATATATATATATATATATATATATATATATATATATATATATATATATATATGCTACTGGTAATGGGTATCACTGTAGGATCTTTAAATATGCGGATGATTTTAAGTTAGGAAATATATTTACAACAAAAACTGAACGTTTGCAGCTTCAAACTGATATAGACAAACTAAAAAAAATACTGAGCTAACAGGTAGTAAACGAATTTTTGTATTGGTAAGTGCTAAGCGTTACATATCGGAAGTAAAAATGAAAAGGCGAGGTACCTTTTGTATTCTGTTGCGGTCAAGAAGGTCAGCGAGGAAAAGGACTTGGGTGTAATAATCTCTCCGGTGAGCTGAAGCCAAACAAGCATTCTACAGAAGCAGTATAAAGAGCGAGCAAAATGATTGGATTCGTAGTGAGGACTTTTGAATCGGTCTCGGGGGAATTATCCTCACTCTCTACAACTCTTTGGTGCGTCCACATCTCGACTAACGTGTTCAGTTTTGGTCCCCCTACTCGAGGAAAGACAAGACAGAATGGAGAGAGTGTACAGAGGCGAGCTACAAAGATGATTCCCGACCTGAGGAAAATAAATCCCTGTGAGAACCGACTGAACTGATTAAATATATTTAGCTTAGAAAAGAGAAGGTTGGGAGGGGATCTAATACAGGTGCTCAATCATGAGAGGCTTCTGTAATCTTGATCCAACGAGCTACGGAGGGATAGGTTGGTCTAGTTTCACTCATTGTCGTGTATATAAACTCGTGGGGCAAACGTATTAACCTCGAATGAGGCGAAGTACTTTTTCTCCAAGGGGATTGTGAACATATGGAATGACTTACGAAGAAGAGTAGTTGAAAGCAGCACCACAGATAACGTTTAAGCTTACAACTGATGAATATTTTGCTTTAAATCCACGACTGACATCATTTGCAGTCTAAGAACAAGATAAATTTACAGATCTTCCTCGTTAGAAAAAATATCTTTTGTCTTTCTACTTCAGGCACCAAGAGCCATATATTCCTGTTGAAAAAAAGAAAAATCTTTTATTATCTTTCTACTTCAAGTACCATAATCCATAAATTTATTTTATTTATGTTCTATTTCGCTGTCACAAGCAGCCTCGCTTGGCCCCAGTGGTCTGTTGCTGTTCGAGTCCATTTGTGATTCCCTCCCCGTCACCCTGACGGTAACATTACGCTGTTCCCGGCACCTCGTGTGCCGGCGTCGGCAAAATATATTCCCCGTGGAAGGGAAGCTTCCGAGCGTCTATGTATATCATTATCCTCATTCGAGATCTTCACGCTAGTTAGCTCACACCCATTGATGATGGGCGACTTCCACGATGGCACTGAACAGGAATTTTCTTGAAGCTCTACAGTGCCTCCGGCGTGGCACTCACTTGGTGATGGGTCCTGTGCGAGTCATTCATTTTCCCGCCTTGTGCTGTACTGCCACCGTGTGTGTGTGTGACACGACCACACCCCACCCTTGGCAAATATACTTCTGACCCGATGTGATGTTCCGCGTGAGGAGGGGCGTAGGGATAGCTCCATCTTTTGTTTTACCCGCGCGTCTCCCGAAGCACCTTTTTAAACCCCCCAAGTTACAGATGCGCGACATTTTGACTTCGGCGGTACGCGAAAACTTGGGTTTGATAACGGCCCGACGTTTTGACATGACCTCGAAGGCTCGGGTTAGATAGGGCTAGGCCAACATACTCAAGGAGAGGCAGCGTCCTCTCGGGCGGATGTTAACTCGGTTGAAGTGCAAGGGAACGGAGAGATGCTTTAAAAAGAAAAAAAAAGATGTTGTTTTCCACACAGGTTACAGCGCCGTAATCGGCGATTCGCCGTGATGCTAGGAACCTTCCTGCCTCACGGGGTTGATTGCTGGCTGACCCACAGACTGCCCACAGACGCCGCGTGTCACGGCACACAGACAACCGAGAACTATCTGTTAGTTGAGAGAAGATGGCTAACTCTCTCTGCTGCGGGATAAAGAAGTCCCCTAGCGATTTTGAGAAGGACGGACGAAGGGATTGCTATAACGCAAGCGAGATGCGACAGTGATGTGTGTGTGTGTGTGTGTACGTGTGTCCTTTACCGAAGAGAACAATGGATCTGTTTGAATCAGCCGAGTCTATGACAGGAGTCCTTATCTTTACCTTATCTTGTGTATTTATTGTGATGGTTTCCGAGGTCTTCTACCCCCACGGTTGGGATCTGGGACCTTACCTAACCTTAACGTGTACCTTACGGTGGTTTCTGTAGGTCTTTTACCCTTACGGTTGGCTTTGGGACCTTACGTTACCTTACGTATATGATGGTTTACTGGGTCTGCTACCCCCAGGGTTGGGTCTGGGACCTTACCTTAACCTTACGGTGGCTTCGGAGGTCTCTTTCTCTACCACCTCGACGGGAGGCTGGGTCTCCGACGAGGAAGGTGCCGAGACCTTTTCGCTCTACCTCCTCTGAGCCCAGTCATGCAACCAGGGGTAGTGTCACAAGATCAGGTGCAACGCTCTGGTTGGGACTCCCGACGGATGGGGGGAGGGGGAGACACGCTCCTCTGTCTACCGACATCGCTGGCCGTTCACAACCGGAGAAGTTAAATGAGCCAGTAAATAACTCCGAGGGGTCCTCATCCTACCGCCGGCATAACTTTCGCCGGAGCATTCGAACAAAAACTGTGACTGTGTACGCAAAAAGAGCTTGAACGAGAGTTATGCGTCACAGTGTGTTCAGGGGAACATAGTGCAAGGCCCATTCCCAACCCTTATTATTATTATTATTATTATTATTATTATTATTATTATTATTATTATTATTATATAGTAGTCCCGACAGAGTTGAATACCTAAGAGTATTAGGCTTTGAATGCAAACGAAAGGGAGAGGAATGGACGTGTTGGAAATAACATGATTCCCCCAGTGCGGTATGTGAAGTGAGACAGTTTGGTCGCTCGAGGAGGGACAGTACAAAGAGTCGTGTAAGTGAGCGCACTCTGACTGAAGGAGTTCGCCAGTGTGTGCTGAGATGGTACGGACGTTCGGAGATGATGAGCGTAGAGAGGTTGACCAGGGGGATCTACATGTCCGAAGTGGACTGAGTAAAAGGGAGACCAAAGTGGAGATAGGAGGATGGATTGGAGAAGGCCTGAACTTTCAGGAGGGTGAGTGGCATGTAAGGAACAATATAAATCGCATCAACGTGGTATATGAGGAGCGACGTGTATTCACAGCGCTGAAACCAGGCAATCGAAAAGCAAGTCAAGGTAAACCATGAAGTAGAGTTTGATGGCTTGTCTGTAGACGGTCGTCTCAGGTTTTAGTACATTCTACATGTCAGCTAGTGAGTGAATGAGGCCGTTTTTCGTCTCTTCCTGACACCGCATTTTTCAGGCTATTGAAACGATGGGGTATTAAGAAGTATTATTACCAGTAGAAGTAGTAGTAGTATTAACCTTTACAAAAAGGACTTTGAATACAGGAATGTCGGACGTGGGGGGGGGGGGAAATATGCGAATGGGCTTCACGGCATACAAGATGTACCGTGGGAAACACAAAGGGGGGAACGTAGGTTGAATATCGTGGGGGCCCAACCTAACCTAACCGCAAGAATTTAACTGTATTTACTTGGGTCCGTAGCCGAAGCCTGGGACTAGAATCGTGTGAAGGAAGTTAAGAAACAACGTGATGCATTATCATGGGCGCAGAACATGTAGGAAGTATATGTATTATGTATATATTTTGGTTTATGTATATGTTATAATTACCGAGGTATTAAGGACAAAAAGCCTGCCTCATTCATACTCTTTATCTAATGGAATGTGCACTAGGTGACTTTGAGTCAGCACGGGCCAGTCTGGGGGTCATTCCCGCATGGTTTCCGAATGCTCGGCTCGACCGTCGGCCCACGCCCAACGTAGGTGTTCCGCCGCTTACCCCACGGGCTGATGGTCTGCTTTGGAGAGGGAATATTTGTTTGTAGGAGTAAGATTCCTCGTACATATATACATACAAGGTTTAGAAACGGGGGCAACACTAGTGTTAAACTCTCTCCCCGTAACACACACACACACACACACACACACACACACACACTTGCTGTATGAGATTACGTAAGTCTTCGTCGACCTTGCACGTTCCTGTGGAAATTCAAAAACCGTAATTTTAAATCGTTTATGTAATTCTTGTAATCCTTAAGTTGAGTTTTATTAGCAAAGACCGAGGGACGGCCCCGACCCTTGACCCATGTTGGATCGGCCGTCATGAGTAACGGTGGAATACGATCGAAATATGCAAATTAGTAGCAAGAGATCCCCTCCACGGAGGACCAGCCAGTCGAGCCATTTAGACCAAACACCTTCGTTGAATAACAAAGCCGTGGCAAATATACGTTCCGATTCCTCGATCCGTGATGATATGTACCGGGAAGCCATCATTTTCTGGGCCTCATGTGTCTACGCGATCGTTGAAGGTAGTTGTTGTTGTCTCGTTTGGCTCAGGAAGAAGGAGAAAGAAAAGAAAATAGATAAAGAAAATGCGTGGCAGTCGGTCGCAGGGGCTGTCCTCAACCCCCGTAGCTCGGCTGGCAGAAAACGGACCCCGTACTAGGGGATACCCCAGCAGAATAGAAGACGGATGTCTAAGTCTCTCTCTCTCTCTCTCTCTCTGTGTGTGTGTGTGTGTGTGTGTGTGTGTGTGAGAGAGAGGTACATTTGTACCTGGACCTCAGAGGGAGATAAGGTGGTAACAGGTGAGGCGAAGGAAGGAAGTGGTTGGGAGGTGGGTTTTAGGTGGCGGCGTGCAGTTAGAGATGGTTGGTCGGTCTGGTCTGGTCTGGTCGGCAGGTGGGTTGGTAGCAACAGGAGCCTGGCCGTGGGCGACCACTCTTCCCCAGGTGAGGTAACGGCGGCGCCGCGTTGTCCCAGAGGTGGCAGGCGGCACTTATGGCCGCTCACGCCGCCGTCCACAGTGGCAGAACCCTCGCCTTCCCCCCCACCTTCCCCGTCGCGCCTCGGGCGTATCATCTGTGTTCACCTAAACAGGAGCTTCCTGGTCGCGGCCCGTCCCCGGGCGAACAACCTTCGCTCAACGTGTTGGTGTGAGGTACGACTTCCTCCGCTTCGTCGTCGTGGAGTGTGACGGAACCGAGTTACGGCAGAAGCGGGGGAGGGGGGGGGTCGGTCGTCGTGGTGCAAGGTTTATGGTCGTGTGTGTGTGTGTGTGTGTAATGAGGAGGCGATTGCCTCAGGGAGAGAGTCAGCCACAGGGACCGTGCCAAAGAAGACTTGTATGTTTAGACGGAAAAGAAACGCGTTTAGGATTGGTTGTCGGGCGTCTGTACGCACGCAGGCGAGGCCAAGAGGGTCATTCCACGTAATGCAGGGGGTCCTCGACAGTGGTCCGTGTCATCCGAAGGCGTTGGGTGGGTGCTGGCCGTATTCTAGGGACGTATGAAGTATCAAATATGTCTCTCTTTCTCTCTCTCTCTGTCCAGGACTGGAAGGTAATTACCCGATGATGTGGCGTAATGTTTTGCTCCTTTTTTTCTTTATCTTCGTTGGTGACTGCCTGTTGTTCACGTGACGAGACTCGTCTCCGTGTGAGGAACAGGTGCGTTGTCTTGTGTTGAGAACGTTCACGGTGCGTGTGCTGGTGCGTGGGGGCCTACCCCAACTCACGGACGCTTGAACCGGAGGCTCCAGTGGACGCGACGGGGTTCCGGAGCGCGTTGGGTCCGACCCACCCCAACTTGCGGAGACGCTGGAGAGAGAGAGAGAGAGAGGCTGGGGCCTCCTTCTTCTCAGTCGTTTCCAGACATCCACCCGCATACCGTGAGTGAAAGGACGGTGGAGCGTGGTCACGCACGCGCGTTGGGGAGTGGCTTGCGAGCGTTTGCAGCGGACGGACGGACGGACGTATGAAGCGGGCGCCTCGCGTCCCAGTCTTGACGCCGACTGGGGAAACATCTGCCGTACGCTTCTTCCGTGTGTGTGTGTGTTGTGTGTGTGTGTGTGCCTTCAGGAAGGATAGACTACGTACGACGCCAGGAGGCGTACAAGAATTTATGCCCCTCTCCCTCGAGAAAATAAAGTTATTGGTATTTATGTGTACATAACGTAGCCGCATTTGTTGTTTACGTTATAATTGACGCTGGCACAATGGGTGGGCCAAGTGTCAGTCAACAATGAGCTTGCACGTTGTAATGATGCGTGCAGTGTATTAGTGCAGGTGAGGGATAATAGGGGAGGGGGGTGAGGAGGGGGAGGGGTTGTTTACGGATGGCAACACACACACACACACACACACACACACACACACACTCACACACACACACAGACCTCCACCACCACCACCACCACCAACAACAACAACCCGGCCCGCTGTGTACCACTCCCTCTCCCCTCCCCAATCTCTCTCTCTCTCTCTCTCTCTCTCTCTCTCTATTGTAGACGGGGGAGATTGATATGGTGTTGTTGAGTGGCGTGATGCCGTGATACACACGCACGCACATACACACACAGCTTGGAAACGATGCAGATGGACATTGTTAAAGACGAGAGAGAAAAAAAAAAAACTCATGAGGCCTACCACACTTCATGGCACAGGCTGGAATACCGGCGTCCGGTAACATCACCTTACGAGGGCGGGCGAAGTAGCGGAATTAGAAGTCGCCCGGAGATCTCCCACGGCCCGCACTGACTCTGGCGGACACGCTGCTGAGAACTACTGGGAACGACTGAAATCGCCGAGGCTGTACTCCCGAGCGCGCGGACGGGGCTGGCGTGTCATCATTTCCACACACACACACCCCGGGGGGGGATCCTCGGGAGGCGTGGGCCCTGTCCGACGCTGGGGGGGTGGGGGGAGAGAAAGTTAAGTCATTGGCACGGCAGGCGTGGAAGAGTGTCAGTGAAAATAATGTCCTATATCAGAAGAGCGAAGAGCACCGAACGAGGTGAGGACGCCGGGATGGATCATCCGGGGGGCCCAGGAATGTGTTCGGTTCGCCGCAGTCACCGGGAAACGCTGTTGGTATGCGGATGCACGGGAGACAAATTTTTTAAGAAGGCTCGTCTGCTGGCGAGGTTAAGCCTGGGCGTGCGGGGTTGCGACAGCTCGGTGTCGGCCATTGATTCTTTACGTATACTATAGGCAGTGTGTATGTGTGTGTGTGTTCCTACGCTGGGGGAAAGGATGTCCAAAGCTACAGTCGAGCCCCTGTGGTCTGCGGGCGTCTCATGATTCATGACTTGGGCAGAATTCAACATTTTGCCTTCGTTCAACGGATGCTTAAATTATACGTTATGAACATGTCTTACTCATACTCACGAATGCGCCACACTCGTGAGTATTTGTATGCCCGTTCGGGATGTGCAATATGAACATTTGTCGCGCTAAAAGGTGGGTGGTGGATTTTATGAGAGAGACACTTCGTAGAATCTGAAGTTGAGTAGGAGGGAAGAGAGAGGGGTGGTGTTGGGGGGTGCAGGGTGTGTAGTGGAGGAGGAGACAGAGCTGGGGAGAAGAACCAGGTTGGTGGGGGGGGGGGGAGGGAAGAGGAGGAAGGATGGTCTGGGCGTAACACGAGAGCCGGTCCAGATAAGGACGGAAGTAGTTAAGAAGGAAAGGGGGCGAGTTCTGCACATCCGGGGGTCAGGAGAGGTCGGAGCAGCAAGCAGGGTGTCGCCAGCCGCTGACGGAACCCGTTACTAATGAACCCACGTAAAGAGACTTCATTTAACCACATTCTGGGATATATACGTATTGGATTGCCCCCTCCCCCCCTTCCCCAGCCATCTGGCCTGTCAGTTGATCAGCAAGACAGAGACCTTCTTCAGGTGGTGCTGGGTGTATCGAAGGGGACAAGCGGAATTTACACAGGGCGGAGGCGTGCGTTCAGGGGTCCGGTCGTTGAAAATACCCACCACGCTGCCTTCAAGATCGGCACGGTAGTCATCGGACACCTCCATCCCCATAACAACCCGCTCCTCCTGCACGCGTGGCTTCCCTCCTTTGTCTCCGGAAGCCTCCAGATAAGCTCGGAGCGCGTGTGTGTGTGCTTGGGTCGGCTTGTGTCTTCTCGTGCGGTGGCAGGAGGTGTTGCTTCCCTCACACCTCCCTCCGCTTACAATCACACACGGACACACACACACACACATACACGGTATAGGGCCGAGTGTGTGTGTGTGTGTGTGTGTGGCGGCCCCTTCTCCTCCTCCTCCTCCCGCACCGCGCACTGCCACTGTCGCCACAGCCACCGCCGCCGCTGCCTGGTCAGGACGGTATTTTGAAAAACTTTGATTTGGTAAGGTACGGGTGAAGGGTACATGGCTTAGGGGTTAGGTGGAGGCCTGCACAGTGGGTACAGTACGTGGGCGCAGGTGGGTGACAGGTAGGGAGGGAGGGAGGGGGGGGGTAGTGATCGAAAGAGGGGCGTCAGGCAGACCTGGTGTGGCACATTAGAGCGGTGGGTTGGGATGGCCCTGTCCCTTGCCCTGCGGGTTTCCTGGCTCCCTGAGGTACTGGAGCGGTTTCTCCCGTCTCCTGCGACACTCACTCACTCACTCACTCACCGTTGGTATCATCCATCGTCGGTGTTCAAGACGCTGGGGAAACCTGATTCGGCGTTGTGCACACAAGGACAACGCACGGGTCGTCTCCCAATGTTGGAGTTGGATGACGCCCGGGCTAACAACGTCGTCCGTCCAGCGACGTCGTTGCACCCAGAAGCTAGTTGAGTGGTGAGGCGTACGCTTTAGGCGCAGCAGTTGACGTGCGAGGAAGGGTCACAGCAAGTATGACTTTCCAAGACTAGGGGGGGGGCATGTTAGTCCGTCCGGCTCGTCTGGCCGAAGAAGTAAGTGTAGCGCAACTCGCACACCCTCCTGGACGGTTCAGATTTTTGACTCCTGTATGTGCCCGATGCTCGAAGTGATTCCCTCTTGACCACCTTGAAGAAGTGGTCTTTACCCAAGGTACGCAAGAGAGGCATCAGCCGACTGCCTCCCCTCCCCCCCCCCCACACCCCCTACTCTGACAGCGCTCCCACCCCTCCCCAAACCCCCTTCCCCCCACGGGAAACAACTTTTAATGATGGGCTTTGCCTCCCTCCCTCCCTACCTCCCTCGCTTCGCCTCCCTCCCGTCCGTCCGTCCCCGACCAAACGCTTCTCAGATGTCGACTCGTAAAACATGTCAAAATGGCTGCGTCTTACCCGCTACCCCCCCCCTTCCCCCCCCCCCCCCCCCCCCCCCCC
>JAYMFT010234556.1:0-24904 GCA_038088735.1 Panulirus argus | reverse complement strand
AAAAAAAAAAAAAAAAAAAAAAAAGAGAGAGAGAGAGAGAGAGAGAGAGAGAGAGAGAGAGAGAGAGAGAGAGAGATCTTATAGGCATGATGATCAAAGATGGTGATGGTGGAATAAAACCCTTTAATGATGTGAGAATGATCAAAACTTTTCATCTCACAAAAAACATAAGTTATTTACAAAATACTACAACTTAAAACACTCCCTATCCTCCTAATTTTGTTCCTTGGGCTCATTCCCAAGATACAAAGGTAAATCTCAGATCCAGTCATGTTATGCATTTACTAATTACAATTACCCTGGGACAAATTTCTATGAAAGAGCCATGGTGTTACCCAAGACCTCTTACTAAAGGCTCCTGCAACCAAGGCTGCACTACTTCCAATAACAGGAAAATGAAGACTCCTTTAGAGTGAGAAGTTCCCTGACGAGACTGTAGTGCTAATGATACAGCCTCACTGCAATTGATTTTTCACATGGTGCAACCTCAAGAAGGCAGAGTCCGGTAGCACTAATCATGTGACATTGCATTTATAATAAGTATTTACTTGCTGTTGGATTCTCATGACCTTGCGAAGTGATTCTGCAAAACTCGTAAAGTGCTGGAACCTAATGGTTATTCAGCACTTTTCAGCTCTAGAGGTATTAAGACCTACAAACTCAAAACTGTTTACATAAAATCATAGTTGTTTCATTTAAAACATTAAATCTCTCCCATACTTTGATTTTCATTAAATAATTCATACCTGAAGGAAGGCTAACTCCAACAGCTTTCTAGAACTTGTATAGTTTGCTGGTATGACTTGTCTGGTAACTGCTTGTTTAAGCCTCAGATTACATTTCACTGCCATGGAGAAAAACATGTCAAGGACAAAAGTAGAATTCTATACTTGTACTGTACTTTGAATGGATTCTAACGATTCATTCGCAGACTGCGTGATGCACTTCAGCAATGCATAACATAGCCTGAAGTGTATTCTGGCAATATGAATGTCACAGAGTTTTGCAGATTCTTCAAGCAGCTATGCAATACGAAATTCTTCTTCAACAACACTAGAACCTACAACCTAATCATCCTATGAGCCAAAAGCAATAATTTCTGTCTTGTCTACAAGAATAGTGTCATACTCATGAAATATACTTTTCATTAATATATATAGAGCAATGTTGCCCTCCATTCCTTGCAACTTCTGATCTTGGAAACCTTCCAGGAAAGACAGAACATGAAACCTACTTCTCTATGCGAGTTTATGTCCCAACAACTCTCATTAATGTCATTTTTCATTCTTACATTAAAAGGTTTTGAGAACTCTCGGTGTGGATCAAATATCTGTGATATCTCGATAGAAACATATGTATGGTTTTACTGTGTACATTTATGACAAAGGAGATACTTTAAGCAAAGCCCTTGAGGTCTTAATACCAAAAGGTACATGTACAATGTTTAAGAGATGGGGCAGCAGGTCTAACTCTCTTCCTGTAACACACATTAATCACAATCTCACTGAGGAACTTAAAATAAATGAGTCAATAATTTCCCTCGCCTTCAATGAAGTAGTCCTGAAGCTCAAATATAACCCTTAAAAGGGAACCTAGGGCTGTATAACTAACATATTTCATACAGCCTGAAAGCTGAAGAACAAAAGGGGGCTGACGTATTGGAAATGACATGCCCGTAGAAGTGGTGTGACATGGATTACTCACACGAGGAATGACTAAGAGAAAAGTGTATTGGTGAAGAAAGAACAACTGACACAGCTGACTATGGTGTGCTGAAATGATCTGAATATATGGAGCTATGAGAAGCTGGCACAGGATATATGTACATACCAGATACCGAGGGGGCAAGGGGAAGGAAGAAGCCAAGGAGATGTAGAATAAAGCAAAAATGCTTTGAGTGTGTGGTGCCATAGAACTGAGCAAAGAGGAGCAAGGTATACAGATCAAGTTTGTCATGCAAAATTGTTCAGCAAAAAGAGAAAAGGCAATTATAACCTTGCATAAGATGAAGTATTGTTAAGCATCTGAAAGGATGGAATTGCAATTGAATTTACAAAGAAAAGGGATGACAATTGGTTTATCAAGATTTTCAACAAGATATACATGAGGATGGATTGCAGCTAAATGTCAGGAAAGGGGCCGACAATGTTATCGACTGATAAAAGCAGAAGACAAAAGTGAATGCTCCAATTATAATTTTTCTTCCATAAGGCATCCCCATCAACCCTGTCATATGCTATCTCCATGATCCGTAAATGCTACATACATATCTTTCTGTTTCTCTAAGTATTTCTCACACACATTCTTTAAAGAAAACACTTCATTCATACATCCTTTATCACTTTGGAAACCACAAAGTTCCTCCCAATCTGATGCTCTGTACATGCCTTCACCCTCTCAATCACAACTCCCACACAATTTGCCAGATACACTCAACAAGCTTGTGTTAGTAGTTCGAAAACTCACCTTTACCCCACTTGCTTTATACAAAGGCCAATTTCCAGGCACCTCACCATAATCATTTGCACAGGTGTTAGTTAATGTGTCTTCTGATTATACCCAGTAAGTCTATCTACCTATATCTCATAAGCTGAGTGGGAAAGTGGTGGCCAACAGGGCAGAGGCATGCACAGTGCATCAGACTGTGGACAACTAACGTAGCTTTAGGCGTGGTAGAGGATGTGCGGACCAGGTGTTTACTTTAAACAATTTGTGAGAAATCTTTAAGAGAAAGAGAGGGATTTGTATGTAGCAATCATGCATTTGGAGAATGCGTATGATTGTGGTCACACAGATACCTTCTGGAAAGTGCTGCAAAAGGCAAAGTGTGGGAGAAATGTTACTAGTAGTGGAGAGTATTTGCCATGAGAGTAAGACACATTTGCAAATAGAAAGGATGGGTTTCTGGTGAAGATGGGCCTGGGTCATTGGTGTTTAATGTCACCATGGGTCTAGATCGTCAGTGACAACTATCGCAGGGTCTTCAGGTCAACAGTGGCCAGCAATTACCATGGGATTGATTGAGTTTTTAACATGCCAAAATCTAAATCAGAAGGTGCACTTTCTTGGTATGTGAACATTCTTTGTGTATTATTTATCCACCTAAGACGATGGAGGATAGTCTGGCACTGATATATGCACTCAAATGCCCCATGTTAATTAATGGCTATTCAGTGATAGTCTTTGGAGCACACATCATTGTAATGATGACTTGGCAGATCATAACTTTTTTTGCACAGAGAAATGTTCTGTGTGTATCCAAGGAGCAATACAAACAGTACATCAGATAAAGAATCGTAACCTGCTTCGACATCAGTAACTGCAGCTGTCTGTAGCTAACCACCAAAGATATGGTTTTCATCAATAAACTGTGTGTGTCCAACACCATCCTCACCCAAGGCATGCTGAGCAGCCAATCCAACTAATTTTGTTCATATCAAATGAGTTTATAAACACAAAGACACCACACAAGTATACACAAATCCATTCAACAGCAAAGAATACAAGGAAAACTACACAATGTAAAGTTAACTTAAAAAATCAATGTCGAATTTGCTGTCACTTTAAATGATGCAAAGACATTCTAAATCCTAGGAATACATTTTAGATGTTACTCGCAAAATCCCAACATGGACTATAAGGCACGGTAAAGTTTACTACATGTACTACAATGATGAATGGACTATCAATCTTGGAAGTCCAGGAAAGCAAAAGATAAGATAAATAATGTGAGACTAGCACCGGAAAAGACAAGTTACATTGGTAACAATATGTATGGGTTTCAGTGTCACAAAAAACAAAGATGCTGTGTTAAATGACTGCCCCTCTTATTATTCAGGTTTCAAACCAGAACTTCCAAGAACTACAACTGTTCACAACTTCCTAAAACTACGACTGTTCAAAGTCCTAATGGGGATAACTGTTGTCCCTTTGCTCACTCAAACTGTTGGAGGCCACTTTCCAAAAGCTGTTTCCACATAAAGGCTTAACCTTACTTTCTTTGTAATTACATTACCTTAATCTCATGTTTCTATGTAATGGTTATATTAGGATTACATTCCTATGCATCCTCCAAAAATATCTTCTCTCAGTAATGATTAACATGAGTTGTTCCTACGCTTGGTTACATAAGTTTAACATTCGTATATAACCTCAAAAAATACTATCCTCTCTCAGTTTGATTAATACAAGTTGCTCCTACCTATGATTATGTTAGGTTTAACATTCATGTACATCCTCCAAAAATATCTTCCTCTCTTAGTATTGATTAATGCAAAGATTGTTCCCACATATGGTAACTTCAGCTTTAACAATCATACACATCCTTCAAAGATATCTTCCTCTTTCAGTATTGATTAATGCAAAGACTGTTCCTACGTAAGGCTACTTCAGGTTTAACACTCACAATCATCCTCCAAATATATCTTCCTCTCTCAGTATTGATCAATGCAGTGTTCCTACATATGGCTACTTCAGGCTTAATATTAAGAGCCATCGTCTAAAAATATCTTCCTCTTAGCATCGATCAATAAAATGGTAAATAAAACCCTGAGCAGTTTTTGGTTTCAAAGCTCCAATATATTTTTTTTTCCTTACTGCTTTCCCTATCTTAACAAGGTTGCAGCAAGAACAAACAAACCATGGCCCCATTCGCATAACCCACTCTCTAGCCATCATATATAATTCAACGATACCAGAGCCTACTGTCCACAGACAATTCCATGGTTTATCTCAAATGTTTCACATGCCCAGGTTCAGCCCTCCAACAAAAAGTCACCCCTTGTGTACCATGTTAATCCAATTCCATCCCATGCAAACTTCCCATCCCACTAAAAGTTCAGGTACCAATACCTCTGAGGCTCGTTTACTCTATTCATCCATCTCCTTTGTCTCTCATTCCCCCAAGCTAGCCTGTCCCTCCTTACCCCATGCTACCCTCCATTTCCAACACACAGATGCTCTTGGCAGTCTTTTTTTTGTCAATTGTCTCCATACGTCCATGCAACATAGGCACGCCCTGGTCAGCTCCATCAAACTGCACTTCCTGCCATAGCTCACTCTGAACAACGTCATTCCATAAATGATCAACATGCCTCGAACCACATACCCCCGTGCACTTCATCACATCCGTCCTTCATCTCTCTAGCCTTCAAGGCCAGGGACTCGACCCTATAACATACTAAACCCTCAAACATACCCTACTCTGCCCTAACATACTTACTCCTCCTTACGAACAAACACAATGTATCCAAGACTTTAACCCTTCCCTCCTCTCTCCCTATGACTCACTTCTGCCCCAACCCAAATATAGCAGCCTAATTACTTTTACAGATAATGAGTTTCTTGGAATCAGACACAATGCTATAGGAACAAATCCTAAACTTTAAAATACCACCGCCAGAACATGCCCAAGCTGAACTAACCGGTGTGTCTTCCATTTCAAGTTTTGATCAGGTTGGGTAAACTAACAGTTTAACTATAGCGACAGTCTTATTTGGAGCAATTTTGTTTTGCAATGGTAGTGGAGCATTTGGGAAACAAAACAGTTGTGGTGTGTGTGATTTGGATCATCAAATTCAAGATATGCTATTAAACAAGGCACAAGTGGTGAGGGTTATCAATGTCGGGGAAAAATTGGTAGTTAACATAACAGCAAGTGAAATGCTTGTGAAAAGGTTAATAGAACCAAAGAAATCCTTAACTAAACTCCTTGGCAGTTAATTCTGATCTCAATTCTCAACAATTTAGTCATAATACACAAGACACGCCCATGATCAAGCATCGCACCAACTACTCACTAATGTCCACACACAAAAGAATGAGCACCAGTTAGCGTCACTACCCATCCTCCACAAGAGTAGCCATTACACATGGTCCCACACAGAACACAATAATGCTGTTTCATTTCTCCAATAAATCTCCATCGGTGGTTATTTTCCAGTTCAGCTTCAAGTCGCTTTTAGCTTTGAATACAGACTATTCACTTTACAGTATTACATACAACAATCATAAATATATGGGAAAATGTAGCGTTAAAGTAACACAATTGTCAAAATATGAAATGAACATGTCAAAATTTCTTCTAACCTCACTTAATGGCCAATACAACAGTAGAAATACATCAACATTAAATTCATCTGCTGCTGAGAATCGTATGGCTGCTTAGTGTGTCATGTCTGTTGACATAAGGTGCCACTGTCACAATGCTGAGTCATGGGTGTGAACTATACTTCAACTAGAAAACAGAACAGTAAGTCAAATGTCGACTGCTTGGGAGGTCAAGTGAGGTTTTCAAAGGGTCTGTTGAGTTTCTAAAGAATGTATCACCTCTGTTGAGTTTCTAAAGAATGTATCACCAAATTTCGCTTTCATCAAAACGTATATTCCAACATACTGGCACCTAATCCATTACCAATCAATAAAATATAATGCTCTAAATCATGTTCTGCAACAGTTACTAAATTCTTTACAAAACTGTACTTGCACCAAAGAATAGCAATATCCAAAGCTAACAGTAATGCGTATCTAACTAAACCGAGATTTTAAGCAAGGTTTTTGTAAGTTTTACTGTTTACAGTTGTTCAATCCACTCAACCCCACATTTTCCAATATCCATAATCCCATCAATATCGCCTTATAATCACAAAATATGCCTGTATTCGGCTAACTATCAACAGCACAACAGAATCAATCAATATCCAAAGCTAATTCCATTGTGTAGCTAAACAGGTTATTTACTGATCTTAAGATTTTTACAATCTTAAAAGATTTCTAAAATGTAATTCCGTCAAAACATTCAGCTCTTCAAGAAACCACATTTCTCGCTCTGGTAATAAATGACTCTGGGTTCATTACGTTAAGGCATTGTAACATGCTTCAGATATCAAGCAGTTTGGTCTCCCGAAAATAGAGGCTGTGACGATGCTTTACTTGGAGCAATCATTTCAATAGACACATTAAGTATAGCAGAAGTGGTGAGGGTTATGGATACTGGGTTTAATTACTTTACCATGTAGTAAAACTAACAGCCAACCGGTCTTGTATTTTCTCAGGAATCAGTTGGTTCGATGGGGTTTGGACCTATCATCTGCCAAGACATAGGTACCGTCGCTGTCAAGCTTCATCTGCCAACCGAAATATCTTAAAACACCTTCTTCAGGCATTATGTGAGGTTAGTACCCTACGAACACTGTACAAGACCCACGACGAATATGGGCAGCTGGTATGACGCTCAACCATGGGAGTGTCGCATTTCGACCAGATTCTAAATATCGACGTACTTTATTTGTTGTGAATGTTGGGCATTGTTTTGATAGCTCCAACAGACACTCTTACGCATTTTACCTACAAATACGTAACTCTGCCCCACACTTTCCCTGACATCCATAACCCTCACTACAAACACATTACCAGAGAATACCCAAAAATTAAGCTCCCTAAATACATTCTACTCCCTCAAACACTAATGCCACCACTAAACATCATTTCATACCATTGGCTAGTTCTACTGCCTGCCCAAAATGCCCAATTACCCTGCACAACCCTTTAGCCACCAGTGAGAGTAATTAGGGTGTGGCAGATTATATCAAAGCTCCCCACTACCCCCTCGGGGAGACAGTATCGATTCTCCCACAAAATAACCTCCCCACAAAACAATATGCGCCCCACCCCCACCCCATGGGAGGCCAACGACACCATAAATGTGTCAGTAGGTCGAGTACAATGCCCCACCAGGGGGCCCCCAACAAAGGGGCCTGGAAATACATCTGGGCAATATCACGCCCCCGGAGGTTCGATAGAGTGGGTGTTCTAATGGGGCCTCTGACGGCAAAATAACGGACGTCCGAACGCCGGTCAACTCGGGCGACATTCCTACTTCTCGAAGGTGTGGCCGGGTGAGAGGGGGGGGGGCGGGGAAGGCCCCCCCCAAGCCCTAATTACACCCCTCCTCTTTTATTAGCTCATCCAATCTCAGCCTACGCGACCCTAATATACCCTGGGTGTCCCGGGGGAGGGGAGAGAGCCGCTCTACACCCCCTCTGTCTGGGGAGTAGGTGGGGTGTAGCAGCTATGGGGGGGGATGCCAATCCCCCCTCCCCCCCTACATACCCACGACGTTCCCTCGATCTACCTATCAAACTACGGGCAAAATGGGGGCCCCCGGGGCTCCTAAGGCTGTGGCCTGGGGGCCCCAGGGCGACCCATGATCGATATTCCCCAGGTTTGGTCACGCGGTATAAACTGCGCGTTTGAAATGTCAAAATTAGAAGGCTGCCGATCACGCCCACTCCCCAAGCCCTCCAGCAGCAGTCCACCGTCTTTATTTCGGCATTTATCTCTAGTTGCGGGCAGGGCGGCCTCCCCGGCGGGATATGGCTGACCCTCACCGCCGGCCAGTGCCGATATTGGCCTCATGGCTCTGGGCCCCACCGCGCGTCGACTGTCAACTTGAAACACAGTCGGGTTGGGTCGGGGGGCCGCCAGCTCGGGAATGTTTCACCAAATATCAACATTTCGTGCTTCTTACCGTCATATCTCTCCGCTTGTTCGGCAAGCTTGGCCCTGTAGACATTATCCTCCCTCTCCGTCATGGTGTGCCCGCGCTGATGACGCCGATATTCAGGGATATGGCAAGGTTTTCGCACAACACAAGATTCTTTCCCACAATATGGCCGCACCCGACAGCTGTCTCGCCGAGCTATGTATTCCTCCGCGTCTACACCTGCCTCGCACACCCGCCACGTTTGAACACCGCTCCAAAAACATGTTCTCCCCACTAATCAATTACGCCAAAATCGCACCAAAAACTAATACTTTTGCGTGCCGTGACATCCCCAGGGTACAATGTGTCTTTTGACGACTTAAAACCCCTTAAAAATACATTTTTAACCTCATATTCGGCACCTTGTTATGTTGCCCTTATTTCATTATTTACACTGATCTCTTAACTTATCGTCATGCCAGGAAGTAAAACCACTTCTGGACTTGATTTTCCAAATAACTCAAATAAATTCAGGGTTCCACATCACGTCACATGACGTAAAAGACACTAAATGATATATTCAGCATTTGAAAAAATGACGAGTCCCGAACTTGGTCTAGATTTGCACACGAACACAATACTAAATAGTGGAAAGACCACCAAACAATATGAAATATATCAAACATTGCGTTCATGCGGCAAAATAAATCGTAAGTCAGAAATTAAATAATTGATAAATAAAGCAAAATGTACGTGATTATGGGTGCACTTAATTTGCCCCTTCTTATTTATGAGTTCTAGGAACATTTTAGCAAATTATGTGATATAAAAAAGCTCTATTTACGAAAGCAATGCTTAATGCTAATCATTAGTTGGAATTAAAAAAACTGATCACACATAATCACTAGAATTACTTATGTATATATATATATATATATATATATATATATATATATATAATATATATTTGATTTATATATCCTAATATACAAGTCCAAAAATCTTAACTGGTTCACTCCCCATGAAAATTTGTATATACCCAGCCCCCATGTATATACCTGGCCCATCCCCATATATATACCTGGCCCATCCTATGAACCTGTTGTATATACAGAGGAAGAGAGAGAGAGAGAGAGAGAGAGAGAGAGAGAGGATCTTCTTTCCCTCCTCCCATCTTCTATCATGGGTAAGGCTACGGCATAGCTACCTTTCCTTATAGTCCAGCTCCCTCGCCTTCCTTTATATCTTCTCTAGCAGCTCGGGCTGTGGGGTATATGGGTGTGTGTGTGTGTGTGTGTGTGTGACGTAAACTGGTGGTGCCGACTACAAATTTGCAGTATTTTTCAGCACACGTTGGGTCTATTGTCTCCTCTGCAACCTCCAATCCAAATTCTCTTTTTTCCTCTCACGTATACGTAAGATTCCCTCACATCTGGCAACGGCAGGGTTCGAACCCTTGCTATGAATCATCCCCCGTGACTCATCTTCCAACGCTATGCGTCAGGCTGAGACAAATCCTCTGAACCATACGCCGTGGTAAAGGCCGGCACAATCCTGGGTTTAGTACCGGTTCGAATCCTTTACAGCGATCAGCAATTACGGCAGACGTGAGAGACGCCATTACTCGCTTCAGTCCAGTCATGAAGGCTATAGGCGGATCACTAATCCACGGAAGGAGTTGTCATTCCAAATTTCTAATCTCATGGGGACAAGTGTCAAATGCTTTCTCCTTGCAACCCAACAACACACAAGTCCAAATTATCAATAAAATCATTAAAAATCTGGAAGATAAACATTTATGATGTTAATAAATCCTGCCTTTTTGGTAATCTTAATCGTAAATTCAACGCGTTTTTTTCCCGTTTTCTGAAAAAAATGTTTACTTTAGTCTGCCATGTCTACTTATTGAGCGATGTACGAGGCTTTCATTCTGGACAGCTTCAAGTAGCGTTTAGTTTCTTACGTGTCTCGTCTTCTGTTTCAAAATCTAATCATTATTAATCCCTAATTCTAATCATATATATTGATCTGTTCCTTGTATCTTGATTCTGATAAATAAATAGTATGAAATTGGGATTATTAATTACCCTATTCAGTTTTCCAATTTCTCCACATCTCATTCGCTAATGAGAGATGAACTCTGTTCTTTGGGATGATGGCGAAACTTGACAGCCTTTATTTTTGCAGTCAAGTACGATAAAGAAACTTGACAGTTTCAGGATGATGAAGCTAGTTTCTTTGTGGAAGATAGTAAGGAAACTTGATAGCTTGTCTGCAGTATGATAAAGAAACTTGACAGTTTCAGGATGAAACTGGTTTCTTTGTGGAAGATAGTAACGAAACTTGACAGCTTGCCCGCAGTATGCTAAAGAAACTTGTCTTTGGTTTGCATGATTATTATGAAATATTGACAACTCGTAGAATATAATAACAAGATTTGACAGCTTTTGGAGGATAATAAAGAAACTTGACAACTTCAGAATGATAGTAATAAGACTTGACAACTTTTGGAGGATAATAACAAGACTTAACTTTTGGAGGATATTAACAAGAATTGACAACTTTTGGGGGATATTAACAAGAATTGACAACTTTTGGAGAAAAATAAAAAGACTTGACAACTTTTGGAGGATAATAAAGACTTGACAACTTTTGGAGGATAATAACAAGACTTGACAACTTTTGGAGGATAATAACAAGACTTGACAACTTTTGGAGAATAATAACAAGACTTAACAAGTTTTGGAGAATAATAAAAAGACTTGACAACTTTTGGAGGATAATAGCAGGACTTGACAACTTTTGGAGGGTAATAACAAGACTTGACAACTTTTGGAGGATAATAACAAGACTTGACAACTTTTGGAGAATAATAACAAGACTTGACAACTTTTGAAGAATAATAAAAAGACTTGACAACTTTTGGAGGATAATAACAAGACTTGACAACTTTTGGAGAATAATAAAAAGACTTGACAATTTTTGGAGGATATTAACAAGACTTGACAACTTATGGAGAATAATAAAAAGATTTGACAACTTTTGGGGGATAACAACAAGACTTGACAACTTTTGGAGGTTAGTGATAAAACATGACAACTTTTGGAGGATAATAAAGAGACGACAACTTTCTGGAGGACTGTAATGAGACTTGACAACTTATGGAGGTTAGTAAAAAGACTTGACAACTTTCTGGATGATAGTAATACTACTTGACAACTTTTGGAGGTTAATAAAAAGACTTGACAAGTTCTGGAGAACAGTAATAAGACTTGGCAACTTTTACTGAACAGTAATAAGACTTGACAACTTCTAAATAACAGAAATACGGCTTGACAGCTTCTGCAGAACAGCAAAAATATCTTATCAATTCCCTGAAGAGACCAGTAACACTTGACAGGCTCTGGAGCAAGGGAGTGAAACTTGACATCATCGAGGGTAAAGAAACTTGACAATTTCGCAAAGATGTCTGAAAAGCCTGAAATAGACAGACAGATAGATAGATAGATATATAGATAGACAGACAGACAGATAGATAGACATAGATAGACAGAGAGAGATAGATAAACAGACAGAGATATTGACAGACAGAGACAGATAGATAGACAGACAGACAGAAAGACAGATAGATAGACAGACAGACAGAAAGACAGACAGATAGACAGAGAGATAAACAGAAACAGACGGATAGATAGGTAGACAGAAAGACAGACAGACAGAAAGAGATAGATAGACAGATAAACAGACAGACAGACAGACAGATAGATAGATAGATAGATAGGCAGACAGACAGACATAGATAGATAGACAAACAGACAGATAAAACAGATGAAACCGTACGGATGACGGTACAGGGAAACGGTACGGGAGGGCATGTGTGGTGGGGGTACGGACGGTACACTGGCGTGGGTGCGGGAGACGGCCGTGCCCCAGCGTACCGTTCTGGGATTAACGGGAAGCGAACCCCGTCACAGAGGCTTTTCAAACGTCACCCCCGTCACCCCACCCCCCACACAGGAGGCGGTCAACGGAGTCCCTCCTTTCCCCCTCATACTCATCGAACCCAGAGAAGCGGACCCAGCAAAGTGGAACCAGAAAAGCGTACCTAGCAAAGCGTACCCAGCAAAGCGGACCCAGCAAAGCGAACCTTGCAAAGCGAACCTAGCAAAGTGAACCTAGCAAAGCGGACCCAGGAAAGCGAACCCAGCAAAGCGACCTTAGCAAAGCGAACCCAGGTAAACGGACCCAAGAAAGTGAACCCAGGAAAGCGAATCCAAAAGAGCGGTCCCAGCTAAATCGGACCCAGCAAAGCGAACCGAGAAGGAATAAAGTATGAAAACTGAAACGTTATGAACCACAGGAGGCGAACCCAGACGACCCACTCGGCCCTGAATGCCACGGGTGTTGTCATAATGCCGAGCTGGCAACTCGGGCGTGACGTCACGGCCGTGGCGTGGCGTTGCGTCCGTGCGTGCGTGCGTGCGTGCGTGTTCGTGGGTACGGTATGAAACCTCGTGAAGCGCGAGGAAGGGTTCAGACGCGCTTGGGCCGCTCGGGCAGGATGCAAGGCGTGGCACGAGACGTTTCAAAGGTTTTGGGAGTGTTTGAAACTCGACAGCGAGTGTTTGAAACGTGTAAGGAGTGTTTGAAACGTGTAAGGACTGTTTGAAACTTGACAGGGAATGTTTGAAACGTGTAAGGAGTGTTTGAAACGTGTAAGGAGTGTTTGAAACTCGACAGCGAGTGTTTGAAACGTGTAAGGAGTGTTTGAAACGTGTAAGGACTGTTTGAAACTCGACAGCGAGTGTTTGAAACGTGTAAGGAGTGTTTGAAACGTGTAAGGACTGTTTCAAACTTGACAGGGAATGTTTGAAACGTGTAAGGAGTGTTTGAAACTTGACAGGGAATGTTTGAAACGTGTAAGGAGTGTTTGAAACTTGACAGAGAATGTTTGAAACGTGTAAGGAGTGTCTGAAACTTGACAGGGAATGTTTGAAACGTAAAAGGAGTGTTTGAAACTTGACAGAGAATGTTTGAAACGTGATAGGGAGAGTTTGAAAGGTATAAAGAGTGTTTGAAACTTGACAGGGAGTGTTTGAGACGTGATAGGAAGAGTTTGAAACGTGTAGGCCGTTTGAAACTTGATAGAGAGTACTTGAAACATGATATTGTTTGAGGCGTATAGAAAGTGTTTGAAATAAGTAATGAGTGTCTGGAACGTGTAAAGAGTGCTTGAAACATAAAGAGAGTGTTCGAAACTTGACAGGGAGTGTTTAGATAATTTAGGGAGTGTATACAGCACGTAGAAAGTGCCCGAAACTTGACAGGGAGTGTTTGAAACTCGACAAGTCGTATTTGAAACTTGACAGGGTGTTTGAAACACGCAGGGAGTGTTTGTCTCACGTCCCTTCAACATCTATCATTACTAATCTCTCTATATCTATATGTCTATCTTTCTATCTATGTCTGTACGTACGTAAGTCGTCACCATCTTCCATATTGCTCTCTGGGTCAATCTGACATTCATCATTAAACAGCCGCAGTCCGCTTTAATTACCTCATTAATCACCCCCACATTAACCTGTCATGACCTCGAGGCACCAATCGGATCACAGGTCAAAGTAGCCAAGCAGGTGGACATTTCTGGACCCCTCATACACAGGCAGGTCCTCTGCAATTGGACTTGAACCATTCACCATCCTCTAGTATTCCCCTCAAAAACACTACTGTCTCGCATTTGGACTGCAATCACTCCGCATTTCAGTTGCCCCCAATGCGCAAGTGCGCCCCTCTGGTGTCTGAATACCTACAGGACATGTGAGCCCAGTAACATTTTCTCCACAGGAGCTCATGGGGCTTCTCCAGCATCAACGGCAGCCCCTTAAGTGATTTTCTATCCTTCAGTATAAAGAGAGCAACCGCTGCAGACTTCCCAACCCATTGGGGCCTTGACGAATCCAAGTCACTTCTCCCGCACAGACCTGGGGCATTCGCACGCCGCCTCTCCTGCAGATGCTCCACGAGACCCGGGCTATGGCACTTGCCAGCCTCATCCCACCTTACACCAACTCACCTTACCTCCTAACCTACACACACACACACACACACACACACATATATATATATATGAATATCGCAGTATACATACGGATGCGTATGTATGATCTATACCTACATATTTCTGTTTCATCAACCAGGCAAACAACCTACAAATGGTATTCATATTGTTTGCTGTTTGCCCCCAGCCTCTCAGACTAGGGCATATCCAGCGCTTCCCCTAATCCCCTGTTCCTAATCCTGGCCGCTAATCCTGTGGCACTGATGACGTAGCTGTAATCCTGTTGCATTGGCGGATTTATTTTTTGTCTTGCGAAGAGGGATTTATCGCCGTCACTACCACTGTGATCAAGGGATTTACTCAGGTGGTGTTTTGTTTACACTGGTTAGCGTGTGTTGCTTACACTGGTGAGTGATTGGTTAAATATTGTTTACACTAGTGACTCGTTATATGTTGTTTACACTAGTTAGTGATTGGATAGATGTTGTTTACACTATTGAGTGACAAGTTAGATGCTGTTTACACAAGTGACTAGATAGATTTTGTTTACACTAGTGAGTGACTGGTTAGGTTGTTTACACTAGTGAGTGACTGGATATATGTTGCTTACTCTAGTGAGTGACTGGTTAATGTTGTTTATCCTAGCGAGTGATTATAGATGCCATTTACACTAGTGAGTGACTGGTTAATGTATTTTACACTAGTGAGTGACTATAATGTTGTTTACACTAGTGAGTGACTATAGATGTTGTTTACACTAGTGAGTGACTACAGATGTTGTTTACACTAGTGAGTGACTGGTTAATGTTGTTTACACTTGTGAGTGACTGGATAGATGCTGTTTACACTAGTGACTGCTTAATGTTGTATAGTGAGTGACTGGTTAGAGGTTGTTTACACAAGTGTGTTACTGGTTATATGTTGTTTACACTAGTGAGTGACTGGTTAGATGCTGTTTACACGAGTGAGAAACTGGATAGAATTTGTTTACACTAGTGAATGACTGGATAGATTTTGTTTACACTAGTGAATGACTGGATAGATTTTGTTTACACTAGTGAGTGACTGGATAGGATTTGTTTACACTAGTGAGTGACTGGTTGGCTGTTGTTTACACGAGTGAGTGACTGATTGCCATGTTGTTCACACTAGTGACCTAATAACATATTTACAATAGCGAGTGACTAATTAGCATTTTGTTTACACTAGTGAGTTATTAATGCTATTTACACTAACGAGTGACTAGTTAGCGTGCTGTTTACACTAGTGAGTGACTAATTAGCAAGTTGTTTACAACCGTGAGTTACTAGCATGTTGTTTACACAAGCGAGTGACTAGTTTGTCTGTTGTTTACATTAGTGAGTGACTAGTTAGCATTTTGTTTACTCGTATTCTTTATGGACTGTAGAGCACGGAACATTGTGACCCGACCCTGCACGCCATTTTCTTTGTCCTAACGATATTACTGCATCTGCCATTTTCTAAAGCAATCTTGTCTACTACCACTACTGCATTCAGTTTACATTTTTTTATACTTATTTCCGCAAATTTACTTCATAAACGACGATATTTACAGGTCCAACATCAGAGCCATATCCTCGATTTATATAGCTAAAAAATAAATATATATTACGGGGGATTACAGAGAATTTACCCCCTAAAGAAAATGGGGTGAGGGCCTCTTAAAAAAATCTATGATTATATATTATGATAATCTTTCGTAAAAAAGGCAATAAAGTTAACTCTTATATCTTTATTTACGCCGAATAATTACGCGTTCGTCACACAAAAATATTCGCGGGTATAAACAAAATCTTTCCCCCAATATTTTTTATTCATATATATGTATCCTATTCACCTACATCTGGCTCAATAAAGGTCAAAACTCCACTGCGACAAATGAAATTAACCCGTAAATTATTTATCACAATTTAGGTACCTGCACACTCATAAAAAAATAAATTATTTCAAAATTCTTTGACATTTATTTCAAAGCGGACAAAGGGTTCTGGACTTAGCCTTCCATGGCGGCCATGTTGCCCGCCTCCTCGCTCAAGCGAGCGAAAGCCTCCATATTTTTTATTTCCTTTTCGGGTGACATTTAACAGGATTATGTGTCAATAGGCAGTGGAGCAGAGAAGGGGGCTCAGCCCCCAAGCCTTTATGAAAAGAATTTACATTTACTTTAGAGATTTGTTGATATTTGTTTTTTCTTAAAAGAAAGATTAGTTGGTAAGTATGTACCTAAATATGTAAACATTCATTACATATTACCATTTTGGTTTATTAATTAATATCAATAATTACTATTATTCATCATTATTACAATTATTATTCATTTTATAATTATCATAATTTATATAAAATAAATAAGTTTGCCCTTATTTGTTGATATTCATAAACACATTCATACGTACACACACACGCGCTTGTACAAGCCCTTAAGGAATGGTGTCTGGACTTTAAGGCTCGGGCTACGACCAGGCTGACCCTTTAGGGGCTGATAGGGACTTTAAAGGCCGGGCAAGGGCGCTACCTTAAGAATAACCCCCCCACCCCACCCCCCTAGTTTCGCGCCATCGACACACGACTCAATATCACTAAAGATAACAATTATCTGAGATATATAATCCCGCAGATAATTTGTCTGGCGCATAATTATATCCAAAACCTAAAAAGGTGTAAAAAGGTGACAGAATATTAACAATATGACAAGCCTAAAAGAATGAACAGAAGTGACAATTGATCGTTACCTAAAAGAATAACAGACGTGACAATGAACCATTACTTGAAAGAATGACAGACGTGACAATGGACCGTTACTTGAAAGAATGACGGACATGACAATGGACCGTTACCTAATAGAATGACAGAGGTGACAATGGACCGTTACCTAGTAGAATAACAGCCGCAACAATGGATCGTTACCTAAAAGAATGACTAACGTGACAATGCATCGTTACCTAAAAGAATGAAAGACATGACAATGGACTGTCACAGAAAATGGGGCCCACGCCAGGGGCCATATTAGGTAGATAATTATTACATAATTTGTTACAAGGTCGAGATTCATTACATAATCGAACATTCCTTCAGACAGTAAGATTACAGACTATATTAGGAAGAGTGAATACAGTCTTAGAATTTCAGGTGAATAATAATAATAATAATTATTATTATTATTATTATTATTAATATCACTATTGTGATTATAGGGCCTGGGTCCCCATTAGCCTCCTGGGTCTCCAATAGTCTTCTGGGTCCCCATTAGTCTCCTGGGTTCCCAGTAGTCTCCTAGGTCTCCTGTAGCCTCCTGGGTCCCCAGCAGCCTCCAAGGCCCCCTGTAGCCTTCTGGGTCCCCAATAGCCTCTTGAGTCCCCAGTTCCCTCCTGGTTCCTCAATTGTCTCTTGGGTCTCCAATAGCCTCCTGGGTCCCCAGTGGCCTCCTGGGTCCCCAATAGCCTCCAGGGTCCCCAGTAACCTCCAGGGTCCCTAATAGTCCCTGGGTCCCCAATAGCCCCCTGGGTCCCCAGCAGCCTCCTGAGTCCCCAGTGGCCTCCTGAGTCCCCAGTAGCCCCCTGGGTCCCCAGTGGCCTCCTGGGTCCCCTGTAGTCTCTTGAGTCCCCAGTAGCCTCTATGGTCCCTAATAATCTCCATGGTCCACAAGGTCCCCAATAGTCTCCTAGGTCCCCAGTAACCCCCTGGGTCCCCAGTAGCCTGTTGGGTCCCTAGTAGCCTCCGTGGTCCCTAATAGTCTCCATGGTCCCCAGTAGCCCCCTGGGTCCCCAGTGGCCTCCTGGATCCCCTGTAGCCTCTTGGATCCCTAATAGCCCCCTGGGTCCCCAGAAGCCTCCTGGGTCCCCAACAGCCTCCTGAGTCCTCAGTGGCCTCCTGGGTCCCCTGTAGCCCCCTGGGTTCCCAGTGGCATCCTTGGGGACCCAATACCTCTATGGTCCCTAATAGTCTCCATGGTCCCCAATAGTCTCCATGGTCCCCAGTAGTCCCCTGTGTACCCAGTAGCCCCCTGGGTCCCGTGGCCTCCTGGGTCCCCAGTAGCCACTATGGTCCCTAATAGTCTCCTTGGTCCCCAATAGTCTACATGGTCCCCAGAGGCCTCCTGGGTCCCCTGTAGCCTCTTGGGTCCCCAGTAGCCTCTATGGTCCCTAATAGTCTCCTAGGTCCCCAATAGTCTCCATGGTCCCCAATAGTCTCCTAGGTCCCCAGCAGCCCCCTGGGTCCCCAGTGGCCTCCTGGGTCCCCTGTAGCCTCTTGGGTCCCCAGAGCCTCTATGGTCCCTAATAGTCTCCTAGTTCCCCAATAGTCTCCACAGTCCCCAATAGTCTCCACGGTCCCCAATAGTCTCTTAAGTCCCCAGTAGCCTCCTTGGTCACCTTCTGTGGGGTTCCTGCAGCTTCCAGACTGCACTGCAAGCAGTAGCAGGGAAATGCAGGACTCCTTTGGAACGAAAAGGAAGCGAAGAGTTTCAGAAATCAGCGGGAAAAATAATTAAGAAAGAGAAACTGGCATGAGGAAATACCCTAGTTACAAAGTACTGAATGAATGAAAGAATGAATGAAACTCAGAATTCATTTCCTTCAAGAAATGAAAAGATTTTTATATTATTCTCGAAAGAATAATGGCGTCTGAAGAGAGTAACTCTCGCCTTCTAAGCACAAATAGGTAATCACATGCATACAAACGGACGCAACACGTAGTGGATGCTGAGAGGCTGGGGGGATCTGTGACGTGGCGGGTGCCGATGGGCCAGGCGCTGCGGCAGTGTGACGTGGCACGTGCCGATTGGTCGGACTCGGGGGCGTGTGACGTGGCAGGCGCTGATTGGCCGGCTGCAAGCACTATCATTACAGCACCTTTGTTATGCACCGAAATCCTGACGTATGAGTAATACTTTAAAACGCCGCCAGCTCAAGGTGACGTCAATTTTCGTGCGGAGGGAATAGATAAAACGATAAGATAAGCTTAACGACAGCTCCCAAAAATAATTACCGTCCTGGGAGGCGGGCGGGGCAACAGATATGATTGCGGGCAAAATCAATCACCCGCATTGTAAACAAAAGGCTGCTTCAATCACGCGTTCGTTATTTATTACGTCCAGTGCCTTTAAAACACACCACGCTTGCTATACAACGAACCTACTCCATATTCTACACCTTTCTGCGGTCCCAACACCTTATTTCATATAATTATAACTACTTAAAGCCTCGCAATTACACCATGGATTCTCACATTACATTTATCCAATTACACTCGAGTCTTGTAAACAAATGTCTTTATCTGTCAATACCATTTTAAGTATATTCATATTTATGGATCATCCACCCGTTAAAATCTCTTTAAATGTCCTTATCTTCCTATTTAAAGTCACGCGATTATTTCCAAAGGTCACCTTAAATCTCTCTATCCACTCATGGAAATTAATATTCGAGACTCCAGTTCTCTTTAAATAAAGTGCGTCACCCATTTCCAAAATCAAAATCCACGTTTATTAATTGCCCTTAATTTACACCCTGGGGCTAATCAACCTCCCTAAAATACGCTAAACGCCATTAAATAATTTTAGGCCATGTTTACAGCCACGATCCCTTTGCCTCCCCCCCCCCCACAACTGTTCATTCAAAGTCATGGCCGAATTGGTGGGCAACTCATCTTTAAGAGGAACACACGTGACGGTTGTGATTTAAACTTGACCTCTTTATCCGGCGCGGCTTTCGGGAAAACTCGTTGCCTAAAAGCCCGCGGGGACACCGTTCGACTCTCCCCCGCACTAAGACTCCATCATAAGCAAATCGCAACTTCTCCACAGCCGGTTTTCTTTACCGAATCCAACTCGAGGCAATAAATATTCATCATAACTATAAAAAAGAACAGTAAATAATTTAATAACAGACAAGCTCTGTCTCTATACTTAAAACCATGATTAAATGGCGATATTTTTTCTTTTGAAGTTTATTTTCGGATAATTGTCGTCACTCGACATCCACACTCGTAGTCAAAACAAAGCCCAACTCTCGTCCAAATCATCATTTTTCTCAGAAAAACTATCAAGCACCATTTGTCTTAATTATCTATTGATATTCTCTGACACTAACAACCTCAAGACAAAGTAATTAATATGATTATATAATTAATATGGCGGACAAATCTTGGGGGGTCGTGTCATTACATCTGTAAACCAAATCCCATTTTACACCATAAATATATTATCTCTAGTTTATTTAATAATTTATAACAAGTACAGAGGAATAACACTGATAAACTATAATATAAAACATAATTAATGATACAATTATTATCTTACTAATAATGTATATTAATATAATAATCATAGTAACTATAATTGAATCATCACATTCATATCTAAAATCACAGAAATGTTAATAATAAAGACAATGATTTCTATAGTCAAATAATAATAATAATAATTATTATTATTATAAAAAATGGGAGAACAAGAGTAAAAAAAACGAAATAATTATGCCGATAAATATTGAGATTAACACAATATTCAAATCAAATAAGAATGTAACGTATTAACAACAATAATAATAATAATAATCCCTCTTATAACTGGTATCAATTATCAAGATTATCATTATCATAATTTACGATAGCAACCACCTGCAGAATTTGCCGTGAAGTGCGCATGTTTTTCCCGACCTAATTTTCGCATTTGACCTCCGTCCATTACGTTTAGAACGGAAGCTTTTCATTTTATTAAATGACTGGATGATAATCTCCCTGTCGGCAAAATAGGGCAAATAAGGCTAGAGAATTTCCTGCCATGCTGTCTGGGCCAGCCAACTTGACAATCGATTTGAGACATTCACATCTCCAAGGTAACCAATTTCTCCCGAGACGCTATTGCAACGCCTATTCCGTCGGGGGACATGAAATGGGCTGTGGTTTATTCGCTCGTGGCCCCCAGTGGCCGTAAATGGGCCGGGAAATGGGGAAAATCGGGGGTGCCATTCGGCGGTGGTGGGGGGACTACTTCGCCTGGCGGAGGCTTCTCGCGGTACTCGACCGAATGACGTAAAGCACGCGGTTACCATGGCAACAGTCAATACTAACAGTCTCCACAACTTGTCACACGGCGTTTTACAACGAATTGCGCTCTAACTAAGCGGACTTGCCGCGAACTGACGTCGCCAGGCCCTCTACGGCGGCGAAATGCATCGTTCTTCATTCATTGGAAAGCGGTGGCGGCGGGCGGGGCGAAATTACGATTATTCCCGGCGATGGAGTGCACTTGGCAGTCCTGCTCCGCGGCCTGGCCATTGACTGAAGCGGGAATCCAAAGCGGACCCGCTTACTAGAGCGCCATGGAAGCGGCCACGGGGTAGGCGGTATTTCGCTCCCGCACCCACGGATCGCCTCGACCTACCTCCGTCGCCTTCCAGAATGATTTTTTCCCCTTAAAAAGGATAGCACGTGGACTTAAAAGAAAGGAGATTCGAACCCCCCCCACACCGGTAGTTATCGTACACCAGTCAGCCCGGCCCGTCCGTGTACGGGTGAGTCACTCAACGTCTACGATGGCGGGTGTAACCCCGTCATCACGAACAGACACCGGGCCCAAAAACCCGGATTTATCCACGACATCCTAATCCGCAGAACTACTCACGTCGAGGATTAATTCAATGGAGATTTCAAGAATATTTTGGCATAGAGTGACCCGTCATGAGCGACGGGGATTACATATTCAAGGCGGGATTTGGGCCGCGTCAGACACCCAGGTTTGAATTGAAATGCCAAGTTGCTTAGTCACTTGTCGCCGTTGCCGCCAGGGCGCTATGGGCTCGGGCGAGTGACTCAATTAATCGCCGGCGATTAATGAGAATGATCTTGATTAGTAGTGTCTCCCTCACGACTCCGTGGGGCTGGGGTGATTAACGATTCATGTAACGAGACCCGGTCATCGTATACCCAGTCAGTTGACGACCGTTGACTGTAATTGGGGTCGTTAATCATCGTTAATTAATCAAACGATCAATTCAGTAGTTGGAGGAAGTGTTAGCCTATGCGGCGAGCTAGTGCGCAAGTCACCGCGCAGGCTACTGCGCACGCCCACTGCGCATATGGGTGTGCACTGTCGTCCGCCCAGTTTTCTAACCTCCAGGTGTGTTCGGGTGTCCCGGGACGCACGCCTACGTCACGCTGCGTCCTCTCCGCCTCCTGCCGTGGCCGCCAACGCCCTCCTGCACGCACAAATCTCACGGATCAATAGAGGTTTATTCGTAAAAGAATCCGCCATTTGTCCCGCATTCGTAAACGATACTTCTAGGGGTACGGGACGAGTTCCTGGGACGGTGTGTCCCTGGACATGTCTTCTCGGTGTCTTAGGATATTCAAGTCTGGGGTTGTCCTAGGACATCAGTGAGGATGCTAAGGTGCAACGTCATGGAGCGTCCCGGGACCTCCGCAGCTAGGGGTGTCCAAGGACGTCTGCGGTTTGGAGTGTCTAGGGACATCTGCAACTGTGTCCCGAGACATCTGCATCATACGGTGTCCAGGGACATCACCAATCAGGGGTGTCCTGGGACATCACCAGCCATGGATGTCCGGGGACATCTACAGCTGGCGTGTCCGGAGACATCACCAACCAGGGGCGTCCAGGGACATCACCAACCATGGGTGTCCAGAGACATCACCATCCAAGGATGTCTAAGGACATCACCATCCAGGGATGTCTAAGGATATCACCATCCAGGGATCTCTAAGGACATCACCATCCAGGGATCTCTAAGGACATCACCATCCAGGGATGTCTATGGACATCACCATCCAGGGGTGTCTAAGGACACCACCAACCAGGGGGTGTCCAAAGACATCACCAACCAGGGGTGTCCAAAGACATCACCATACAGGAATGTCTAAGGACATCAACAACCAGGGGTGTCCGGGGACATCACCAGCCAGGGATGCCTAAGGACATCACCAAACATGGGGGTCTGTCCGGGGACATCACCAGCCAGGGATACCTATGAACATCACCAAACAGGGGGGGGGGTCTGTCCGGGGACATCATCAACCAGGGGTGTCTACGGACATCACCATCCAGGGGTGTCCGGGGACACCAAACAAATAGAATAAACAAGAAATAGCCATCATATATATATTAAAGACTTGAATTTACTCTCTAGAACAATAGATATAAATACTTACATTTAATAAACTGGATTTAATGAGGTTCGCCTCTTGGGAATAATGTAATTGTGTATTTGTGGACCGGCGTCCGTAATATGATTCCAGTGATTACTTTTTAAATGTTAATGTGTACCTGATTACTTTTAAAATGTCAATATGTAACTGATTACTTTTTAAATGTTAATATTGTAATGCTGGAACCTCACTTTGTAGTAGTTGGGGGTCTATTTTCTCTGGAGAATAGAAAATGCGAAACTCAATAGAAAATGCGATTTTGAATCTCCCTCGAACGCACCCTAACATCATGTCCCCCTTGAACGCACTCTAGCATCATCTGCCTCCCTTGAACGCACTCTGGCATCATCTGCCTCCCTTAAACGCACCCTACCATCATCTGACTCCCTTAAACGCACCCTAGCGTCATGTCTCCCTTATACGCACCCTAGCGTCATCTGCCTCCCTTATACGCACCCTACCATCATCTAGACCTATCCCGAAGGCTTCAAATAGCTAGAATATCATCATCAGGTTAATCATCTCTCGCATTGGGTCATTTAACTAACAATCCTCCAGTTCTTCCAGAACCTTCGCCCCCTGACCCACCCGATGACTCACTCGTTTCCATGGAAAATCAATAAGGAATTCGTCACTAGAGGGTGATTAATAGCCGATTTCGTCACGAAAGGGTGATTAATAGCTGATTTCGTCACGAAAGGGTGATTAATAGCTGATTTCGTTAAGAAAGGGTGACTAATAGCTGATTTCGTTACGAAATGGTGATTAATAGTTGATTTCGTCACGAAAGGGTGATTAATAGTCGAATTCATCATTAGGGGGTGATTACTGGTCAAATTTCCCGTCGAAAATACTCGACAGAAACTATATTTCGCCCCCCCCCCGGGTGTCGACAGGGGTGCTTACCTGGTGGGGAGAAAGTGTGGGGTGAGGGGAGCCAACGTGTTGCACGGGGAGATTACGTGAAAGGGGCCAGCCCTTGGGTGCGTGGGTTGTGCTGCCGGCCCTGGGGTGTGTGTGGTGTGTTGTCGGCTCTGGGATGCGTGGGGCGTGTTACTGGCCCTGGGGTGCGTGGGGTGTGTTGCCGGCCCTGGGGTGTGTAGCCGGCCCTGGGGTGTGCGGGGTGTGTTGCCGGCCCTGGGGTGCGTTGCCGGCCCTGGGGTGCGTGGGGTGTGTTGCCG
>JAYMFT010234545.1:0-11141 GCA_038088735.1 Panulirus argus | reverse complement strand
ATATATATATATATATATATATATATATATATATATATGTGTGTGTGTGTGTGCGTGTGTGTGTGTGTGTGTGTGTGCAGAACCTTCACTTCACTGTGAAGAAAAAAATCCACATTCACCACATTTCATTTTCTTTTTCCAGTGTGGTGAATATATAGCGGAGGGTGGTCTTCCTCCTCGAAGGCTCAGGCTGGGTTGTCTGAATGTGTATGAATGTAACCAAGATGTGAAGAAAGGAGATATAGATAGTATGTTTGAGGATAGGATCCTGGATGTTCTGGCTTTGAGTCAAACAAAGCTCAAGGGTAAAGCGGAAAAATAGTTTGCAAATGTCTTAGGAGTAAACTCAGGGAATGGTGTGAGGGCAAAAAACTAAAGAAGGGGTAGGACTTCTATTGAAGCGGGAGTTGTGGGAGTGTGTGAGAGTGTGTATAGAAATGATCTCCAGAATGCTGAAGTTAGAATCTAAAGTAGATTCCGAGACACAGGCGATTATTAGTGCCTTATGTACCTGACCATGAGAAGAAAGACCATGCAAGTCAAGTGTTTTGGGAGCTGCTGGGTGAGTGTGTCAGCAGTTTTGACGTATGAGACCGGGTATTAATTTTGGGTTATCTGAATGCGAGGGTGAGTATGTGGCAGTTGAGGGTATAATTGGGGCGCATGGGGTATCCAGTGTTGTGAATGTAAATGTTAAGCAACCTTTCGAGTTATGTGTGGAAAAGGGGCTGGCGATTGGGAATACCTGGTTTAAAAAGAGGAACATACACAAGTATATGTACTTGAGTAGTAAACACGTTTAGGGGGTATTGTTGGATTACATGCTAATTGACAGGCGTGCCAAAGAGAAACTTTTGAATGTGAATATGCTGAGAGGGGCAGCCGCTGGGATGCTTGATCACTATTTTGTGGAGGGGAAGGTGAGGATTTGAAGAGGCTTTAAGGAAATGGGAAACAATTTCGGTGAGACGAGAGTTTTAAGAGTAAGAGAACTTAGAAAAGAGACTTGTGTGAAGAAATAAGAGGAAAGATTAAGTGTAGAATGGCAAAGGGTGAGAGTAAATAAAGTAAGGGAAGTGGGTGAGGAATAGGAAGTATTTAGGGAAACAGTGCTGGAATGTACGAGAGATGCGTGCGGCATATGTAAGTTGGGGGGATGAGCCGGTTAGAAAGGTTAGTGAGCAGTGGCATGGCGAAGTAAAGTAGCTAGTGAAAGAGAAAAGAGAAGTATAAGGGCAAAATTTACAAGGAAGGAGTGCAAATAAGTGGGTGATACAGAACAGAAAACGGCAGAAAGTCAAGAGGAGGGTGCAGGGGTTGAAAAAGAGTGTTGGAGGGGGACAGTAAAATGTTTTGGAAGGAGGATAATAATGTTCGAACAAACAAGAGAACAAATGGAAACATTGGTGAAGGGGGCAGATGAGAAAGTGGTAGCAATTTGTAATGAGGTGAGGAGGAGATAGACTATTCTGAAGGATTGTTGAATGTGATTGATGATGGGGTGGCAGATTTAATGTGTTTCGAATGGGGAGATATGCGAAATGAGTGAGTCTTCGAAAGGAGTTTGATGAAGAGAGAAGAGTTGGTGAATGCCTTGCGTAAGATGAAATGTGGCAATGTAGCTGGAAACGATTTACTAAGAAAAGGGTTTGTTCTTGACTGGTTAATTAGGATTTTCAGTGTATGTATGGACAATGGTGGGGTGCCCATGGACTGGCGGAAATGAATATATAGTGCCACTGTATAAAGGCAAGCAGGACAAAGGTGAGTGTTCAGACTAAAGATGTATAAGTTTGTTGAATGCACCTGGTAAGTTGTGGGAGAGTGGTGACTGAGAAGATGAAGGCATGTACAAAACATCAGATTGGGGAGGGGGGGATCAATGTGGTTTTAGCAGTGGTCGAGGATGTGTGGATCAGGTGTTTGCTTTAAAGATTGTGTGTGTGAGGAAAACTCAGAGAAACAAGGATTTGTATATGGCATTTATGGATATGGGGAAAAGCATATGATAAGGTTAATAGGGATGCCTTGTGGAAGGTCTTAAGAATATATGGTGTGGAAGGAAAGCTGCTTCAAGCAGTGAGAAGATTCTATCAAGGGTGTAAGTAGTACATGCAAGTAGGAAGGGAGGAAAGTGAGTTGTTTACGTGAAGGGTGGTCTGCTGCAGGGATGTGTGATGTTACCAGTCAGTTTGATTTGCTTACATATGGGGTGGTTAAGGAAACAATGCAATAGCCGTAAAGTGAGGGGTGAGGATGCAGTTTGTAGGAAGTGAAAGGGTCTGGGAAGTTAGCTGTTGTTTATTGGTGACACAGCATTGGTGGTAGATTCGAGTGAGAAACTGCAGAAGCTGGTGACTGAGATTTGAAGAGTGTGTGAATAAAAGAAAGATTATTAGGTTTAGCAGGTTACAGGGACAGGTTAGTTAGGCTGTGAGACTAATTAGAGAGAAACTGGAGGAAGTGAGATGTTTTGAATACCTGGGAGTGGACATGGCAGCAAATGGAACCATGGACGCGGAAGTGAGGCATAGGATGTGTTAGAGGCCGAAGATTCTGAAACTACTGAAGAATCTTTGGAAAGAGAGGTCGTTATGTTGGAGGGTAAATATGGGTGTTTGTGGGTGTAGTAATCCTAACAATGTTGTATGGATGTTAGGCGTGATCTATAAATGAGGAACTTTTCTTTTTTTTTTTTTTTTTTGAGGAGGGTGGATGTGCTGGATGGACTTCTCTCTCTACCGAGAGTAATTTGTCATATGTAATATCACAGAGCAGCATAAATTACGTCAACTTCAATAAGTATAGCTTTTACTTAACGTTTGTAGTTTATTGCAATGGCCCATGCTAGCTCCAACCACTCAGCATCAATCTGTCCCCATTTGCTAGCAATCAGCTTCCATCTTAGACGTGTGTCATTTCCATGTCTGAATGGAGAAGGACGTCATAAGTAAGTACCTTACTCAAACTCCTATATTCACCTACTCTAATCCTCACCTCTCACCAACGAACCTTCACCTTTCTGCAGCTCTCTGTATTTCATTACAGTGTGTAAATGGCCCCACAGGACGCCCGGACACGGAGAGGAGAAAAACTGCTGTCAGGAAAGATGGAGAATGCAAAAGTTGGAATGAACCGTGCGTTAGCCCCAGTGAGAGAGAGAGAGGATCTGGTGGCAGGTGGGAAGTGCTGGGAAGAGACCAGATAAAGTGCTTAATGCACTGAAGAGAGAAAATGGGAAGAGAATGGGAGGCGTGAGCGATATACAAGGGAGGGTTTGGGGAGGAATACACTATGATGAGAGCAGATAAGGTGTCCATCTTGAGTAATATTTACATAGCTCTAGACAACCTACAGATCCATGGGCTTATATTTGCCCATCTCGGCAGGTCGAAAGCCCTGTCAAAAATCTCAAATGAAAGCCACAGAAATATTGGTCCTGTCAAATGTGATTCATCCACAACACAGGAACAACATACAGATCTTCATTACTTTCTCTTCATTTATCACAAATGTAATTACGTGATATGCTGTAGCTGTGTGTTATCACATAATTACTTTTCACATGACCTCAGTGTAAGATCTGTGAAGGGTCGAGGTCTCCGTGGGAGAATTACATATGCCAGTGTCAAATGACATTTACCTTTACATGTAGATACTGTCACAGATACCACCAAAATTACAGATTATAGTCATTTCAGATCTTTTCCCATCTATTTCGAATACATACTATAGTTATGTTGCACCAAATTTTCAGATATCATTTAACCCACATTTGTTTTCGCAAAAGGCGTTGCTCAAATACATATGTATATAATGAACTACGTAAAAATATTGCATGACTGTGGTTAGGCAAATGTAGAACGTTGCACAATAAGAAGTTTGCGTTTAAATCATAAGCGACTGTATCAAATAAGCAATCAATACTGCAAAACTTCAACGTCATCAGGATATCATGGGCTGGCACATCACCCATGATAATTATTCACAGAAGGAGAGGAGAGAAGTCAGTATAATCTTGGTCACTAGTGGCCGATACATCTTGTTCGTTGTATGTTACAGGTAAGAGTCTAATTGCTGTTCAGAGACCCTGTAACTCTTCTGCATAAGCCAGTTGAGACCATATGTTTGTCCGAAGTAATGGAATGTTTGTTGGACACTCTTGCATCTGCAGAAGTTGTTGAGAAAATTACAAACCATCAGTTTTCCTGCGCGGGGTTTCTCGCTCTTTGAGGTGAACGTGATATATTCATCCACATCTTTTTGGATGTGACCCTTCTTATTCGCTTTGTCTCCGGTGCCCAGCTGATGTCCTTATTGCTGGCAATTTAAACTTAAAGGATATTATACTTCATGACATTACCACCTCAGTATGTCCCTCCCAGGTGTAGTACGAGTGGATCGGTAGACTTTTCAAAATTAAACAACGATGATTGAGGGAATAACAATGACTCCTGTTCTATTAGCCGCGAAATGAAGATAATCAGAGACGAGGAATGTTAAGGATTCTCCTGCGGGCAGTCACTGCCGTCACAATGAGATGTTTCAAGAGCTGGCGTTTCCTCATTTCCACCCGTATGATTCGTAGCTTTTTCGCTTTACATTTTCTGATAAAAAAGGACATATCCATACATCATAAACGCAAGGCATACTACAGCTGTGTCAAGGTAAAGGCAAACAAATCAACTGACCCTGATAGCTTAGAATAAGATTCTTGAAGGAGGTCAAACGGCAAATGATATTTCCCATAACTAAGATATTTAATAAATTACTAAAGAAAGGTATGGTACCTAAAAACTTGAAACTGGCGAATATCACCCGTATATATATATAACGAAAAAGAGTTAAGGATTGTGCCTTAAATTACCGCCCAGTTAGCCTGAAGTGAATTCTACATGAGTCGAACGATCAAAGATAATAACAAGATACAAAACTGCGAGCTATATGAACCATGAAATAATATCAGACAACCATCATGGCTGCTGCAACGAAAGATCTTGTCTAACAAATTGACTGGAATTGAATAATAACTCTCAACCTTTAAAAGGCATTCGATAAGGTATCACACAGGAGACCGCTACGTAAATCAGAATCACATGGAATAAGGGACGTACTTTGTGGATGGATTAGTGACTGGCTTACAGACAGAGAGTAAGTAACGTGTGGCTTTACGTGACGAAACCTCAGACTGGCCGTGCATGACGAGTGGTGTGTCACAGGGGTCGGTCTTTGGTCCATTTCTTTTCACAATATACATTAGTGTACTATAATTGGGTCTCGTATCTAAAGGGTCTCGTATCTACGATCACCAAATCTCCGGACGATACAAAACTGAGAGGTAGAGCAGTAAATGGGAAAGAATGTGACAGATTTCAGAGACGTCTTAACATACTAGCAGAATGGTGAAGCAACTGGCAGATGAAGTTTAACGAAGATAAATGTAAAGTTGTGCACTTTGTATTTAAGAATACTAAACACTTCTATCAAATCTTCGGAAATTTGGTCACTATGTGAATAAAGACAGAGAGAACTTAGAGTTCCAATTAGCAACAATCAGGGGCATAGTCAATAGTGTCTAGCAGCAAATGAGAAAGGAAATCGTATCCCTAAGTTTCATAGTTAGAGATAATAAAAAGAAAAACACCGGAAACAATTGACCTTTTCTAGAGCTCTAGTTAGACGACAGCTTGAGTATGCAGTCCATTTCTGGTCCTTAAACTGCTAGAAAAACGAGGAAAAACTGGAGCAAATGCAAAGACAAGCGACAAAACTGATTCCACCCTTGGGTAATTTGTTGTATAGATAGAGACTATGAAAATTGGTTCTCTTTCCTCTTATGAAGCGTACACTTTGTTACGACTCGATACTCCTTTTCAAATTCTTTAATGATTTTGACAACGCAGATCACGAGGATTCCTCTGATGTGAAACAATATTCAGATAGTCAGGGCCCCTGAGAGGAATTTTATCAGAGGGTATAAAGTTTTTTTCGGGCCCTACCCTTCCCTCCCTTCTCCATTAGTCATCCTGTTTTCATCCACTACGGTTTTATGCCGTGAGCAGTAAGGCTCTGTTGATTTTCTGCATTTTCTGAGATCCAACTGCACCCTCCTCTCAGAGGCCCTGAATGTGGAATAAGGCTTAAAGCTGAGATATCTAACACTGACGTGGGAAAGAGTATTTTGTCAATAGATTTGTTGAACGCTAGAATACGGTACAATCAAACGTTGTAAAAGTAAGGCTTAAAATTACTTCAAAAACCATTTAGACAAATTGTTCATCAACTCAGGTATCTACTGAATGAGCACAAGGAAAACTGTATATGCACATTCAATACGTTTTTCTCATTCCAGACCCTAAGTATATATATATATATATATATATATATATATATTCAAAATTATATTTTTTTATGGTGGATGCTCTAGTCATGGACAGAAATCCACAGCGAAGCCAGACCTTAATTGAAACGCGAAGAAGGTTAATGAGAGTCAAAAGTAAATAAGGAGCAAAAAAGAAGGAGGAAATAGAAAAACTCCCTTCTGAAAAGATCCATTTCGCAGTTAGTAGGGAAGAAATGAGCAGGAAGGGCTCCAAAGCTTTGAGGTGAGGGACAGAAACACATCAAAAAGGCTTACTCTGGAGTTGTCACAGATTAAATATGCAGTGGTGTAACTTGTACCAGTTAGGGACGCTTAAACATTCAGTATTACCTATAAATAAGGGAAAATGAACCATCATTGTACCCTATATCACGTAGGTCAAGTTGTCAGGTTAGAATAGGAGAGCTCATGAGTCGAACTGCTTTGGACTTAACTCAGTCTTGTAAGCATGAAGGGCTAGAACCTCTCCAGATGTGAGAGTAGTGCTCCTTACAAGGACAGATCAATCGTTCGTATGAACACAAAGATTGTTCAGAAATATAAAAGACACTATCTAAACAGTACTCCCAGTTTCAGAGAGAAAATCTTAGCTATTTGCGTAATATGAGATTCCCAGTGATAAGAGGGTTGTTAATTGTGTTAAGTGGTGCAAGTACAGATTAGCCAAAAGAGACAGGAACGTTGTGAGGGATCTTAAAGATGAGTAGAAATTCAGTTCCGTCTACCTCAATGAGAAATCCTATCCATGCCTGAGCTTACAGTGGAAACTGTGCTGAGGCGAGATGCTGATGAAGCGAGAAAGGACGGAGCAGAATTTAAGGAAGAGGAGTCGTCAGCATATGAGTGTATCTGGAAATCGTTGACAAAAGTAGAGGAAGAGGGTAAGGGACAACATAGAACATTCACGGACGCTACTGTCGATAAGTATTGGGAAGGGTTTGAATTATCAACAGCTGCAGATATATAGACCAGAGCGGATCTATCTGTATGAACAAAGAGAGGAAGGAAAGCCAAATCGGGGGAACAATGCGGATGAGGCCCCGATACCATATCCTGTAGAGAGCTTTTGATGTATCAGGGACTACTGGAGAAGATTTTCCAGAATCCATAAGAGATTCGCTACCAGACGTTAGTAAGATATGAAGAAGATATCACCGGTGGATGTTGCCTTACGGAAGCCATACTGATGATCAGAGTGAAGACTGAGGGATTCAAAATATCTAAGGATGCAGGAGATGAGGAGTTATTCAGAGACTTTGGAAATAATGGAGGTTAAAACAACAGGATGATAGATGGATGGGTTGCAATGACCCTTCTTTTCAGTAGCTGTATCCTCCTCTTGACTTCCTACCGCTTTCTCTTGTATGTCTCCAAATCATTCGCGCTCTTTCCCTGCATACAATGCCCGTATACCATTCCTTTCTCTTTCACTTGCATCTTAAATTCCTCATGCCACCACTCACTACCCTTCCTCACCTGTCCACCTCCCACCTTACACACCTCTCTCGCACGTGCTGGCACTGCTTCATTAAACACCTCCCATTCCTCACCCATTCCCCTAGCTTCATTCATTCTAACCTTATGCCATTCCCCATTCAATCTCTCCTGTATGTGGTCACACAACAATAGCCCTGAATGTAAACGACCCACATATCTCCTGCGTGTTGTGTTTAGCGTTCTCTGCCATATCAGCACAGCAGACACGGCTAGGAGCAGTAAGCTACAAATGTTAGAAAGCATTTGCAATTTCCGGCAAATGGCTGCAGCATAAAGAACTTTAAAACACTATACCTGTAGACAGTTTGACTTACACGACTCTACCTTCGGTCTTAAATAAGGAACTTTTAGTTGTAATCTCATGTATGACTGAATAAAGATTATAACGTGCATACAATCCAAGAATAAGAAACAAAATACAGTGTCTTTGCATAGCATGAATACCACTCTCTCTCTCTCTCTCTCTCTCTCTCTGTCTCTCTCTCTCTCTCTCTCAATTCTTATCCTACCTTTCCTCCCTTCTTGTCCTCTCATCTTTTTTGTATATGCATTATTACAAATTCCGCAAAGGCCCAAAACTAGATATAGCCACATGGGACCAAGCGCTTCTTTCGTGCATGAGTGATGAAGGACATGCGTATGGAAGTCTCTCATCGGCTACTCGCTTGCGTACGTTGAAATATGGCGTGATACGGGCTAATACATGTAAAATATGTTCCCCCATAATCTATGTCGGATTTTCTCTACCACTTTGGAAGATGAGGTAGCATTATATCCGCCAGAACCAAGGCAGCGAGCACTGATATATTCGCTCTATCGTTTAGGGAATATGTGAATATACGATATTCATCCTCGGCACCTTACATGGAACGGAAGAATTCCTTATAGCGCTAGAAAAAGAAATGGGGATTTTTAGTGATCCTTTTCCTACAGATCCTTAATAATGAAGAAGCTTTTTACTTTATTTGTACTTTAATGCAAATTATATTTCGACGAAGAACTCATATTTCTCTATGTAAAGGAATATATGTTAGATCAATATTCAGTCTGGTCTATATAACTAGTACTGAATGAGTCTGCATTCCAGTCGGGATAATGTACATAGGTTCACGCGGTAAAAAAAAAAGTATCCTACCACTTTCCGTATGAAACAGTATGACACCACGGACGAAGGATTTTGAGAAAGGCCCACTGATCTGACCTCGCATCGGTAGCCCTGATTTCATGACATTGCAATACACCGATTGCAGCGACATTTCCTGTCATTTGCCATGATGAATAATATATTAATCTAGATTCCGAAGGAAATAACTCTTGAACTGGGCTACCGAAATTATCAAGTAATTTGTCTCACATTCACGCTTGCCAACCCAACCGAGACAACATGAGTCATAACGATCATTTCCAAACTCATCGAACCTTGTGTCCATGTAATATTGATATTAGCTTTCATAATGAGAACCAGTGACAGATCTGGAAGAAAACTGACCCGAGGAAAATTATAGAATGAGATTACCCCCCACAGCTATAACTGCAACGATTGAACTTGGTGTATTGCATACTATCAGCAAGAGAACAAAGTCTGGAGTGATCACTGGGTTCTTCTTAAGAGCAATCCAAATATGCAGTGATGAATACTTGGAGGAGGAAAATAGATATATCACTGAGGCGTTCAAGAAGTTAATCGAGCTCAAGACGAAGGCCAATTGCATAATGGAAAGGGGCAGATGGAATGTTGAGAACAGCACAGAGGAGAATAAGTAGTATATGACAGACCCCATTTCAAGGAAGGCCTCGAATGTAGATAAGGCCTCGGATGTGGATAGATACTAACAGAAAATGGGGATAAACGTTGCTACATCGTCATGGATGAAAATAGGGTGTGTGTTGAAAACAAGAAGTGAAAAAGAGTAACAAGGATACTGGGGTTTATAGCATACCATGTACTGGATACCGGCCACATACTGTTGGGAAACAGGGCGAGGCATTGCCAAAACAATCAGCGAACATAGAGCTGGAATACATCATAGGACATGGTATGTGTTTTTTGTCCAAATAGATAGGTATGGACATCTACCAAAATGGTAAGACGTAAGTATAGTGCATGAAGAACTGAACAACAAGTAGAAAAAAGACGTGGAAGCTGTCTATATGTGCGCGGATGAAGTAATAAAGCAGATGTGGAGGCTTTAGACGTTGGGTCGGACCACCGGCAACATGAAGGTCACGGAAAGCAGGGGGAACACGGTAGAGGAATGTGAAACACGCCCGCCCGAGGTTGAAGAACAAGGAGCGGCATTAGACGAAGTAATACACGCCTGCGGGGATATATATAGACTTGTATCCTTGCCTCTTACTCAGTGTCTCCCAAGAAGAGGCTCCTGCGCAAACGGAAACGTTGGAAGAACGAAACTCAGAAGCTCTTTCCCTGTGTTCACTCACCATCCCAAGTCACACACCTATGTATGTACCTCTTTTTGAACTAGGTATTACCAGTCATAATCCAATTTGAGCACACAACTCCACAAGCTGTTCACAATTCCCAGTCACCTCACTGAATACGCCATGTCCCCCAGTTATACCTTCAAATGCCACATAACCCACTCTCGTATGTAAATCAACCATCACTATTGCCCGTTTCTGAGGATCAAAACTGCTGCCACACTCACTCAGCTGCTCCCAAAACACTTGCCCCTCATCACCCTCCTTCCCTTTGCCAGGTGCATTTGCACTAATAATCACACAACTTCCGCAACCCACTTTCACATATACTCACATCAGTCTGGAACTCACTTCTTTCATACATTCCCACAACTCCTACTTCAGCAGTATTGCTACCACGTCCTTAGCTATTGCCCTCACACTAACCCCTGACTTAATCCCAAGGACATTCCTAAACCATTCTCTACCTTGAGCTTTGTTTGACTCAAGAGCCAGAACATCTAGGTTCTTTTCCTCAAACATCCTACCTGCTATTTCCTTTTTCCTCATCATGATTACATCCACACACATTTAGATAGCCCAGCCTGAGCCTTCGAGGAGGATGAGCATTCCTCCCTTGGCTCCCTCTGTTCCACGTCTTTTAGAAAAAACTGACGTGCACGGAATACGGAAGTAAAGTTCTTTTCTTGCCACCCTAAGAAAATATGTATATATCTATAAACAAAAACGAGTGCAAATGGGGCTTATATATATATATATATATATATATATATATATATATATATATATATATATATATTCTTTTTTTCATAAATATTCG
>JAYMFT010234534.1:0-11141 GCA_038088735.1 Panulirus argus | reverse complement strand
TTGATATAACGTGTGAATTCCGTTTCCCTTAAAGACACTGATCTTCGTATCATATCATAATATGATCATAACATAGCATAATTATACCAAGGGTGTAGATGGTTACATCTGTTCCTTCATGAAATAATATGATAAACACACTCACTGTATAAGCGTCTTCATTTTTTTGACATCGTAAATATATGTAGTTCTCTAACCAAGTTGGTCGCAATGGAAATAACCTGACCAAACCAAATGGGTAATTAGGTTATAAAGTATGAATGGCACTTAGTTCCCTGTGTCCTTTTCCCTTTAACCTCTCGTATCCCCCTTTAAAATGAATCAGTGTGGTAAGGGTGGTAGTGGTAACATCTCAGGGCGATCTGTTTACAGCCGTTGCCATGGTTACCACAAAATGGCTTCCGGAGGCCCGCCAACTAGCCAGATCTCCCCCGGGGTTTCTCTGTCTTTCGAAACATATCTCACGACCTGAGCGAATTCTAAAGCACGATTTTGGCCAGTGAAAACATCGTGAATATTTCAAAGTTTATAAGACACGAAGGAAAATTCTCAATGCTCTTTGAACGAATTCTAAAGCGTTATTTTGATACAGAATACTTCCTGAATATTTGAAAGCAAAAACAAACATGACTGAAAGTTAGTTTTTCTATTTTCTATTTCTTTTTTTCATTTTCTACCATGATGAAGGGAATCATCCGTAATCATAGCCCCTGATGAGTTCCATCCGGGGTCTCTGGCTCTCTGATGAAGTGCCACTATCAAGGAAATTGAATTGAAGAAAAGCTGCCAAATCTCTCTCTAAACTTTTGGGTCGTTTGGCGGTGCCTAGAGTGAGGGAATATAGACCATCTCGACTCCACACGTTGAACTGGTAGTGGAAAGTAAACAGTATGGGGGCAAGAGAGTGATATACCTTTTCTTTTCTTTTTTTTTTTTTTTAAGGGTTTTGCTGAAGAATGTTTCATTGCTGAGGGTTGGGGATTACTTGGGGTTGTGTCCGTACGAACGTCTTCTCTGTGTCTGATATGGATAATATTAGACTTTACTCGCAATTCTTTATATGTCTGTTGGGGTTGTTCTGGTCTGTTGAAGTCCTGTAGATGTCTGTTGGGTATTCTTTCTCTGTCTGTTGGAATTCATTTTAGCTGTATGGTTGTTGTTTTTTTGTGTGTGTGTCTGTTGTATTCCTTAAGTCTGTTGGGACTATAATTTTTTCGTGTCTGTTGTATCTTCTGAGACTCTGTTGCGTTTTTGAGATTTTTTTTTTGGTGTCTGTTGTGTCTTTAAGGATTCTGTCCAATGGAGATTTAATTTTGTGTCTTTCTAGGATGTTTTCAGAGATTTGTTGTTCTTACTTCTATTGGGATTTGTTTGAATATCAATCGGGATTACTTTGGATTTTTTCTCTTTTTGGAGGTGTTTGGGATTTTTCATTATTTCGTGGGAGGATTTTTCTCATATCTATAAGAGAAATATTTCTACATAAAGGATCTGAGAAATGTATTAAGTGTCAAGATGGAACAAGAGAGCGAGTTACGGGAATATGTAAGTATTTGATCCTATGAAAAAGGACAAAAATAACTCATGAATTACCATCATATCCACTTGGTGGAAAGTCAACCTGCTTTTTACAGTGTTTCCTCTCCTAATCTCTCACAGTCTTTGAGAGATATCTCTCACAGTCTTTCATTCATCTTTTCTCCTTACGTCATAAGTTAAACTTCAGGAGAAATATTCTTTGTTTCTCACTAACAACAATTTGGATGAGACACGAAGACTTCCTCGACGTCTGGATGAGAAAGGATGAACCCTGATTAGAAACAGAGGCTGGGGTTTGTGGAAGAGAAATTGGTGGAAAGAGGAAAGGGGTGGCGACTGGAGGATCTGAGAAGGATTGGAGACAGACGAAGCTGAGGACGTGGTGGAAACGAGAAAAGAAAGGACTAAGCAAAGGGCGCAGTTTGGGACTGAAGGAGGGGAGATATCTCCCTTCTTTTTTTACCCCCTTCTTTTCAATATTTCCTTAGTACTTTGCAATGTATGGAACCGAGCCAGGCCCGTCATCCAGCTGCTTCTTTACCCAGCAAAATGGACCAGAGAGCCATGTTGTTAGGTCCATCAAATTAACAACATAGTATACTGTATATACATTTTCATTTTAAAGGCACAGTTGTTTACATTCTTTCTGCTCACCTGTTCGTAAACTGCATCTGTTTCTTACCCCTTCACTTAGTCCCCCTCGAATAGTAATTAAACCACAGTAACGACAAGACTGATAAGAAGTACTGGAATTACATGATAAGGATTGGAAGATGACATAAATATTCCTGAGAAAAATTATCTTTTTTAATGGCGAGATAGTTAAGACCGCCATTGGTAATGCTAGTGGTTGTTGGATAGTTAGCATGTGATTAGAGGCGTAGTAGTCAGTACTTGACACCCCGAAAGATAGGAGATAAGAGTAGATAACAAGGGATAATGGTTAACCCACACGTTTCTACCTTAACATGAGTTGGAAATACACGGTATGTTTGAACGTGTCGGGCCCAGAAAGGCCCTCCTGGGGAAGTGAAGTACTTAAGTGTGTTCTTGAGTGCATGGAGGACATTGTTTTGTAAGTGTGAAGTGATTAAGTGTCTTCCTTAGTGCCTAGAGGTAATGTTTACTGAGTGTGAAGTGCTTAAGTGTGTTCCTGAATGCTGGAGATGATGTTTACTGATTGTGAAGTGCTGAAGTGCGCTCTTAAAAGAATGAAAAGGTGGTTTACTATTATAAAGTGCTTAAGTGGATTCTCGAGGTCTTGGAAGTGATGTTTACCGAGAGTGGAGTGGTGTGTGTTCTAGAGGGTCTCGTGATCATTTCCATCTTCTGAGAAATGCTTAAGTGTGTTCTCCGTGATCCGTTCTGACGGTTATAACTTGTAAACTGTTGCACACACACACACACACACACACACACACACACATACACACACACTAGCACACTTAAGTGCTGTTACTTATTATACTCAACGGGTTAAGATACCATTCACACTTAAGTCGTTATCTTAATAAGGGCTTAAGATATCGCCCTTAAGTATTCAATTTTTCAAATGCTTAAGATATCGTACTTAAGGAGCTATCTTACCTAAGGGATTTATATATGTTGCTCGAGGGTTTCTTTCATCTTACCCAAAAAGATAAATCAAGATACTTGAAATGAGTGTACGAAGGGTTAAACCACCACTATTGTGAGGACTGACTCCGTCTACATTCCGTCTACATTCCCGTGGGCTACACACAGAAGACACTGATGTCACTTCCTTATGTAGGACGTCATCATACCCAACAAGAAGTTACAGCTCGAAAGAAGTCACTGTAAGAAATAACTGCAGTCTAATACATCCTTTAAAATCATTACATCTTAAAAGTTATTGCATCCCTGATGTCACTATACCAATGATGTCACTACACCCTTGATGCCACTGCACCAGAGATGTCACAATAACCTTGATATAACTACACTCTTGATATTAATAAAACAATGATGTCACTATACCATTGATGTCATTACACCCAGGATGTCCTAGACCCCTGGATGTCACCCCACCAGTGGAGACGAGGTCCACCGCACCACACATGACATCCAGAGTTGTGGGTTTGTGGTTTTGTTAATTAACCAACCAAGAGACGGTGCCATGACGCGGCTTTGTTAAATATTATATATCCTCTGTCTCGTAGTTTCATATTCACGTCTTTATCTTACATTTATTTACGAGTCTAGTGTCTCATTTGAGGAGGTCTTATAGAAGGAGATATATGCATTGTAAATCCCTTGCGGTTCCTGGTCAAAAAATATTCGTCTATTAAATACTCGTTTGTTTTTTTTGAGGTGATTTGCCGTGTTTATAGCCTCCCCAACCCCACTGGGTACGAGTTCATGGGGGCCTCGATTTTGTTCATAAAGGATCAAGATGCTGGTAAAATAAACGACATCTCGATGCCCATGATTTGGGGTCTTATCTTCCACACGTCAAGTATGCTGTGGTGAAAGGGTTGTTCAGCCTAATTTATTGGGAAATAATGTGAGATGGTAATTTAAGACAGTTTTATCTTCGCATTTATCTTAATGAGGTGAATGGGAGTTTAGTTAATAGTCTCTCTCCCTCTCTCTCTCTCTCTCCAGATAACATGATCAAAGAGATTCTAAGTCAAGGATAGGTAACAGTTTTCGTATTATGCCAGCTCCAGTCTCTTTAGTCAGGTTAGAAGTTACTCACTTAGATGATTATCTTATTTATTCAGTTATTTGCATGTATAAGTAAATCTCTCTCTCTCTCTCTCTCTCTCTCTCTCTCTCTCTCTCTCTCTCTCTCTCTCTCCCCACTCCCTCTCTCTCTCTCTCTCTCTCTCTCTCTCTCAAGGAAAAACAACAACTATGGTACGATGGTTATGGCAGCCTCTAAGTATGGTGGTGCCAGGAGCCATAATGGCAACAACATTGGGCTGGGAACGTTGAACAGTGGTAGCCACAACATGACCATGAAGTATTGCAATGACAGTAACAGCCGTGGGAAGTGGAGTAATGGTAGCTACAATCGTGGGCAGGAAGTCTTGCGATGGTAGTACCCACTCACAACACGGCAAATAAGCACCGCATTCTAGTCTACAACTTACAAGAAAAAGACCTGTGAACTTTGAACAGAATACAGTTTGGAGGAATTATACATGGAACCTAAACGTGTATGAGGATTCAGTGTAAATGGCATTCTGTAATGGCACATTTATATTTTCAATGCCCTCTCTTTCTGTTAAGGGGTCCTGCACACATGAATGTATACTATGTCAGTACATGTCAAGTACAGACATCTTTAATAGTTTCATTGACAGACAAAGAAAGGGGACGAGGTAGACTTGAGAAGCAAGACTTGGTGACTAATCAAAAACAAATATAAAGATTTATCAACAGAGAAATGTAATGATGAAAATATGTTCACTGCAATGGGCAGCTTTAATGATAAGTCAATCGTGTTGTGGTAAGAGTAATCATCAGGATAATAATGTGATGATATACACTAATTACAGTCTCTCAGACTTGAATAATCACGAGACAATTGACATAATACAACAAAGGTGACTCTACTGACCTCCCAAAACAATAACTTGGGAAGGATTACTGTGTCCTCGTCGAAAACATTGGATTTTCTCGAGGAATGAAATGAAGAACTGAAGAAGAAGAGAAGAAGGATAAGGAAGAGGAAGAAACACAACCTCCTTATATATAACACACACACACACACACAACGGCTGTTGACAAGTCTTAAGCCCACACGGACGACCAGGTCCTGTGCGTCCCACACAGAAGACTTGGTCGGTCTTGCGGGTCCCACAGTGAGGGAGGACCAGGCCCCCACAGGCAGGGCCCTAACACCTCGTTTTCTGGCTCAACACTGCGTCACGAAACTGCCTAATGTTTAAATGAATATATATTACCAGGCATTATTTTTCATGTTTAGCTTTTGTCATTATCTAGTCGTAAAATATCGAAGTTTAATGTTTAAAATATTATTAATAGAGTATAATTAAACTTTATAGACAGTAAGATGAGCTTGGGGTCATCAGAGAAGCTGTAAAAATATGATTATTTCTTTCGAGGCGACCGTATATTGCCTACAAGTCATAAAGATTCCTAATTAGGAGGAACATAAAACTCGTCTTAATTTCCTGACGAGCTGAATTATCATTGGTTGATTTCACAGACAGTATGGAAACGGGACGATCGGAGGTCGCCAATTGGTTCATTCATCCCGGGTCCTGAACCAATCAGATGAAGCCTTGTTCAACGATGGTTGGACAGGATTGTCTTTGGTCCATCGTTGTTTAAGTATGAGAAAAGAAAGAAAAAACATTTTTTTTCGACTGAGGTCAGAATATTCTGAGCAGATGCGACGTCTAAGCGTGTCTGTGGCTTGGACATTGAGTCAGTTAATGACACAAAATACGATTAAGCGAGCTGGTTCGCTGGTTCAGTTGGGAGCTGAGTCGGAAAGTGAGTCAAGAGCTGCCGTATGTGGACTCAGCTGTGAGTAAAGCGAAAACGTTTAACTCAGGGTGGGTCACATTTCACTGATAACACTGATTGGGCGGGTGAGTCAAAGAGGTAGGTCAGTTTCAGCGGAGATGACTTACGGAGTGGGTGAATATTACTATGAGTGCGTGGGAAGCGAGTTGAGGATGAGCCCGTGGAAGAATAATGAAACGAAGAGGCTAACATGACTTCGCAATGACGATACGAAGACAAGTGATAATGTTCTACCGGGGATGCCAGACGTCAGCGGCAGGCAAACCTAAAGGTGGAAATATTAAAAAAAAAACAATTATTATGACAGAAATCACGGAACCAATTCTAACCAAACTTATCTTACCATCAAGAGGATTCCAAGGAGAGACTAATGTCATCATTAGATTCCACGCATCTAAAATCAATATGGTCGAATCCAACCCAGTATGACCAAAGTTATGCGGCGTAAACGACCGTTGGTTGAATGTAGTTCGGCCTGCTTAACAAAGCATTAAGTGGTTTGTTGACAGAAGCCATAGGGAACGATTTTGTTCCTAGACTTCAAATATTCCAACTCTATTTGACCAGAAACCAGATCTGACCAAGTGTAAATCACGGCAACGGGGAAAGGAAAATGTATTATTAAATCTGTTAGCTCAAGTGACGCTCGACTGTACCAAGGATGGCAGAGGACCTTCGCTGGTGGCTGTATGAAGGGTAGGGGGAATAAGGGTGAAGGAGATATATGGGCGGAGGGGGTTTAACGAAGGGGCAGGGGGGGGGGAGGTGTTCGCCTCAGTAGCAGCGAAGCGTCAGAGGTGAAGAAAGAAGTGGGTGATGGTTCACCGCTTCTCACTTGATAACGATCACTGGCCTTCAGGGGAAGGGGGTTTTTAGGGGAAGGGGGTGGTGGTGGCAGGGGTGAAGGGGAGAGGGGCTGGGCGGTCAGTCAGGCAGGCAGGAAGACAGATACTTCGATCATAAGATAAGCTGCTAAAGCTTGAATTGTCACTGGACTGAGTCAAAAGTCTCTATATTATTGTGCTCGTCCCGCATAGTGTCAGAATGTGGTATGGTGGTGGTCGTCGTGGGTCATCGTGGTCGCAGTGGTGGAAGGTAGTGGTGGTCTTTGGTGGTGTGGTCGTGGTGGTTTGAGGTGTGGGCGTGATGGTGTATGATGTGGTCGTAGCATTGGTAGGTGTGGTGGTGGTGGTGATTTGCGATGGGTAGTGTGATCAGGCTGATGTTTAGTATGGTCGTGCTGGTGATGGTTGTGGTGGTTGTGGTGGATGTGGTCGTGCTGGTGAGGGAGGCGGGCATGCTGGTGGTGAGGGATGTGGTCCTGTTGGCTGGAACCTGGAACCTGGAGACATTCCAGGAATGTCTTCCTATTATCTTTGTATCTGCTCCTTCCTCGTACGCTCTGGGCTGGACGAAATATGCGATATCATAATTTGGTCTTGATATCTTAATTCCTTATCTTTTTTCTTTTACTTCCTTCTTGATATCAAAGCTACACGCTAATTTGCCCCCCAACAATATGTTAACCCTGGACCTGTTAAACGAGCAATTACTGGAAAATGAGGTAATTTAGTAATTAACCTCTTGAGTACGACTGTACGGCCCCTCTGTATGATGGCTTAGCCTCTGGCCTGACCCTTACCACACACAAGTCGTCCCATCGTGCTCAAAGATCGAACAGTCGTGCTCAAGCGGGTAAATGAACCGTACTGGGCACCTGTGGTAATGCCACAGGTGCTGCGGCACAAGGGGGCCGAAGAAAGTACCGGTGGGATGGGTGAGCAGCGCTGGAGTACTGAGTGGGTCAGGCCGGGAGAGGGAAGGAAGGAAATGGAGAGAAATGTCTGTCGAGTTTGTTCTTAAACTTCTCTGGGGAGTATCTTATTTTTTAACACTTCCATATGTCACCAACTGTGTTGCAGAAAAAGAGTACTTTGGCTCATTTTATGCAAAATCTTGACCCCACGGGTTTGTATCCGTTACTACGAGTGAAATCAGACTGACTGAACCAGGCTTTGATAGCAGCTCAGCTCAACACTGGCAAAGCCTTTGATCAATCTGCATTACCTGTATGAAATCTCTAATCTCTCTCCTTTGTACGAAAAGTTCAGGACATTTAAAGGGCTCTCGTAGGATCTGGCTCACAGTGCGGGAATCATCTTGGGTCCCTCGCCGCTCGAATCTGTATCGTCTCTTTTTCCGAGTAGGGAAGCCAAACCTGAACACAGTATTCAAAGTGGGAACGCACCAGTGAAACCTAGAATTTTGCTCGTCTTTTTTATTGCTTTAATGCAGTGCTTACTTGGATCCAGGTCACCAGAGGTTATTACACTTAAGACTCTTCCTCATTTACACTATGTAGCTGCACACGTGATGAATATGATGATAATGATAAACGTAATGAAGACAATTATCGTTGGTATTTCTCTTATCGCAAGAAATGTTAATGCGACTATATTACTATTAACTACTACTACTACTACAAGTAGTACCACTTCTACTTCTTCTTTTACTACTACTACTATCATCACAATTAAACCCCTACAATATATTCAGTTATATTCAGAACTTTGGACCCCATCCTCTATGAAAATAAACCGTGAAAACTGAAGGCCAGAATATATATCAGAAAGACAGCGCTTTGAGTCAACCATTACCCCAACTAACGCGTGCCAACCACGCAAGGCACCCGATTTAACGTGGTTTAACTTGCTACAAATTTAACATTCTGACTTCTGCTGTTCGAGCCAATTTAACACAATGTGCCTTAAGGTATTCAGGGAATGTGGGTTACGTCTGTTGGGTCGTCGGAGGGCAAGGGAGTGAGAGAGAGAGAGTGAGAGAGAGAATTTTACGTACATAAGAGAAACAGAAAAGAGAGAAAGAGAGAGAGAGAGAGAAATCTATAGGAGTTAATATATACTGATTTATATAATTACTCTGCTAATGGCCTCATTAGGAACACTGATATAGCGTTATAGACGTCAGGACCCGGAATGACGGTGTCAAGAGAGTTGAGGTCTGGCAACACTTGACGATTGTACACAAATGGTGATGCTGTTGGCAACGGTGTCAGAGATGAAGATAGTGGCGTAGAGATGGTGTTGGGGGGGGGGGCCTCGGGGTCAAAGGAGAAGGGTGTGTGTGTGGGGGGGGGGGGAAGGAGGAGGAGGAGCGTGAGTGTGTTGGAGGAGGTTGATGGAGTTGTGTTAGGGGGGGGGGGTGTTGGAGTGTGTGGTGCTGGCAGGGTTCGGATCCTATCCTTGAGTCTTTTTCGCTTGATTGGTTCCTCTTCAACCACAGGGCTCAGGTGTCGCATCCCTTTACCCCTCCCCCCTCCCCCCTTACCCCTTACCCCTTACCATATCCCCCCCCCCTCCCCCAACCCCATCTCCTACAACCCTCGCTACTCCTGGACCCGTTCACTATACCTTATCTTGCCTTACACTACTTGCCTCTCTGTTCGACCTTCCTTACCCGACACCTACCTACCTTCCTCTTACTTACCAATCTGCTCACCTTCTCTTACCTTGTACTTGCCTATCTACCTACCTTTCTGTACGTAACACTTGCCTATCTATCTTCCGTCTCTTACCTGACATCTCCCTACTTCTCTCTTACCTTAACACCTTCCTATCCACTCGATACGTATCTTTTTATTTACTTTCACTTGCCTGCCTCTCCAATCTTCTTGTGCCTTACATTTTCCTTACAGTTTCATACTCAACCCTCTGCCTCCTTGTTTTTCTATGTTCTTGCCTTCAAATATACCTATCCACGTCACTCACGGATCTTTTACCCATTACCTACCATCACCTCCACTCTAAACTCATTTCTTTAGCCTGAGTCCCTGTAAATCATATCCACAATAAAATCAGAACTTCCAACACACTTACAAACAACCCGTGACATGTAAACAATTCTTTGAGACAAACAGATTTATTACTAAACAATTCCCTTTCTCGACAGACGATTCTGGAGCTCAGGAAGAAATTCATTCATATTTAGATAGAAACAATTTCAAGTCCGTTTAAACTCAGCTCTGCAAAACAGCTGATCATGTAAACAAAGCAACATGGCGTGGTCGGGGGCTAAAGTAGGCCTACTGCTGCTGCTGCTGCCTAGGCCTACATGAAGGCTACAGGTGATAACTCATGCATATTAATGCTATGCCTACTGGCCGCTGAGATGTGACGTTCCCGTCATACTCACATAAAGGCTCCTTCACTTACATACATGTAGAGTGTCATACTTACGTAGAGTCACTCATACTTTAGGCCTTTTTGTATACTTACATGTACATTCACTCACACTTAAATGCATGCTCTCATACTCAAGAAGGTCCACTCATACTTAGCGTAGGTTTCTTCATACTCACAATGCAGGCTCCTCACACTCCGAGGTAAAATTCATGCTTAAACGGTCTCATTAGTGATACAGTGAACTGTTATGTGTTGTGAGGTCAGGACACGGTGTGCCTTTACAGTAACACTAATAAATACGACGGTACGACTCATAAGCATAACGGTACGACCTATGAGCAAACGGTGCGATCCACGATCACGACTGTAAACGACCACTGCGGATGATGGTCAGGCATCTGAGGTCGTCAGATCACAGAACGAGCCTTCTCATAACCAAGAGTCGTACAACGCCGTTCTCCAGAGTCGTATATCGTCGTGTCTAAGGTCCGTATATATCGTCGTTTCCGAGGGTCCGCGTCGTATCGTGCTCAGTGTGATTAACTAGTCGTTACACAGTTAACCCCCTTGCTTAAGAATAGTGTAGGATAGTCATTGAGTAATATGGAAAAGCAAACTCGCTAATTGCAATTAGCGAGTTGCTTAATCAAGTTGTGTAACTCTGAACTTTACTAAGAACAGTACTTAAGGACTTTAAACCCAAATTAGGTTATTATGTCAACAAATTATCGTTTATAGACACGGGGAACTACCCCAATTGAAGGGAAGGGTGAGGTGATGAGGTTTTGAAAGACTGGGGGACTTGTGAGGGGAGAGAGAGAGAGAGAGAGAGAGAGAGAGAGAGAGAGAGAGAGAGAGAGAGAGAGAGAGAGAGAGAGA
>JAYMFT010234523.1:0-11141 GCA_038088735.1 Panulirus argus | reverse complement strand
ACATATATATATATATATATATATATATATATATATATATATATATATATATATATATATATATACCATTATTGGTAAATGCCTATACATATTCCCCAAGAGTAAATACCTTATCATTCAATTACAAACACAATCTTTAATATCCTTAAAGCATAAACATTCCCCCATACGGTAATTTACACTACCGGGCATTATGAACACCCATAAACATACACCACACACCCATAAATAGATTTTTATGAGTGTACAATCAACACAGACCACAAGACCCACAATCTTTTCGTCTTACTCATAATTCTCATCACTCTTTACCCACAACAGTCATTACCCCATAAAGAAACATTATCCCTCACATCTGTTATTCCACAATACTCCTGGAAACTGGCATACTCGTGTCACATAAAAGCTAAAACAATCACTGACAGAAGGGGGATCCCTTATGGCTTAGCGCTGGGGCCGCAGCCATTTCTGATCTATGCAGATGACCCAACCTTCATTACTGTACAGTATAATCAGCCGTGGCTACCCCCGGGACGTGTGTGCCTTCGTTAATAAGGTGGGTCCTGGCGTCCACCCCTGCGGGAGTCACGAGGAGGCGTGGAGAACGTCGATGGGCGGCGTCGAGGGAGCGGGGAAGGAGAGGGGATCGTGGAGTTGGGTAGACAGGGACAATATCCGTCTAGGTTACGTTGCTGGGGTGGAGTCAACCTCATTCACACGACCGTATACTTAACCTCCCCCTCTGGAGCAGGAGGGTACACGGTCGTGATGCATGATACGAGTCCCCTTCCACTTGACCCTTAAGTGCAGGTTCAAATGCCCAGGTGGTCATGCTGAGGAGGTCTTTCAGACGACGGTGGGGTAGTATAATATTACCAGGGCTGGTGTCTGGGAAGCGGTGTGGTTCCCAACCTGGGAGACGAGTGGTCCCTGTGGTTCGCGAGAACCGACCAGGTCGTACGTGGAGTTCGTCTTAACTAGTTCCAGTCGTGAGTAGAAAGGGAACATGAACAAATTTTCTTATACAGAGAAGTGAGATATGAATTTTGCATACATTTCTCTATATAAAAAATATGAACGTGAAATTTAATTAAATTCTACGTACATAAGTATATTAAGGCGAGATTTTAAGTGTACGTACACCGGTACACATATCATACGGCTTGGTTAAGTCGAGGGGAAATCTATTGTAAACTTTGAAGGGGTGATCTAATTTAGTGAGTATTACACACACACACACACACACACACACACACACTTGAGTTTGATCACGTGGTAAATGAGGACATTACATCAGAAGGGATACCAAAAACATTAAACAGGATATACAGTTGTAGAAATTGCACAAAGACAGAGCTAACTAATTTCTAAGGGAACATATATTGGGGAAAAAAGTTCAGTAGACATGGTAAAAGTAACTTTTATGGAAGGTTCTGTGTAATATATAATGAAGGAGTAAGGATATGGATCCCTCTTGCTTCAAATCAAGAGAAGGTTGAAAAAGAAAAGTGAGATCTGGCTCAGTAAAAGACATCAAAAAGCGAAAGAGCTTAGATATGTACTGTGGAGTAGCTGTAGGGGGCACTACAGGCAGCCAGCATTTGAAATGTGTAAAAGTGTAAAAAATGAGTATAATGGGATGCAAAAGAAGGAAAAGAGACCCTATGAAGAAAAACAAAATGGACAAGGTAGGAGGAAATCCAAAAGGTTTCCACCGATTCATCCAGAGTGAATTGCCAGTTAAAGAGCTGCTGATGGTGGTCAGGTGGGAGAGTCCTTGAGGAAGATGTAATCATAAGGAAGGAGCAGAAGGATGACTTCAAAAATTGTTGTCACAGCGGAAGACTCGACAGGATCAACACCGGCGAGATGGAAAATGGGGAGGTGGTCTTGGAAAGCACCGACATACCTAGAAAAGACAGAAACAGACTGTCGAAAGGCATCGATTCACATAAGGCTCATGGTCCTGGTAAAGTTTCTCTAAGTATGCAAAGAATTTATGCAGATCCGTCTAATAAGCCGAATGTATGTTAGTGAAGAAATTCCTGGAGACAGACAGAGAGGGAACGGAAGAGGACAAAGGTTACCCCATCTAAAAGAAAGGAGACCGGAGGGACGAGTTTAACTAGTGACCAGTCTCTTCGGGGAGTGTGGTCTGTAGAGTTACTGGAGAAGATACTCGGAAAGCAAATGCATGAATTCTTGCAGAGAAGAGACTAACTAAGAAAGAACCGTACGGATGCAGGAAAAAAAAAAATAGGTCATGTGTAACAAAACTCTTAGGCCTTTATGAGAGCGTGAGCTCCGATGAAGAGAAGCTTGCGTGATTAGTGCGTGTGCCAGGACTGGGAGGAAACATCTGACACTGCACCACACAGGAGGTTGGTATACAGAAGCTGGATCTCCTGATACGATGAAATGGGGGTCTATTTCGAAGGAGAGAAAACTACTTTAGCGATGGGAGCAAAATGACGCATGTCAGAGGAGTCTTTTGGGAAATGGGCTGAGATCACCGGCGGCGTACCGCAGGGTTTGGCTCTGGGACCATTGCTTTCCATGATTTGTGTAAATGACTCGTCAGACGACATGGACTCCTCCCTGAATATATTTGCAGATGATGCCAAGTTCACGAGGGAAGTGAAATGTGAGGAGGATTTCATCAACATCCTCGGGAATTCAAGCAAACTAAAAAGTTGGTCTGTTACATAGTCAGTGGAATTCAACCCGACCAAGCGTAAATTAAGAGGACGGGAAGCAGTAAATAAAGTTCTCGATATGAGTATCATCAGAGTGTGAGACGGACTTGTCAGTCGACATAGCTCACCAGAGGCCATCCACAAAACTAGAATATGATTCTCAAGCTTGATCACCACCCTTAGAGTAGCAGAAAGAACTAATACAGAAGGTCCAGAGCAGGGCAACAAAGATGGTACCGCCATTACGGGAGATGAGTTACGGCGACAGGTTAAAGGTCATAAATTTGTCCAACACGGAAAATAGAAGAGTCATGAGTGCCTTGATCACGGCTTCTAAAGTTTTCAAACTAATCTGATGACGTCAACAGCGGACAGTTTTTCGACAGATGCAATGACAGAACAACCAGAGGCCATAGCGTGAAATTCAGCAAGAAACTTGTTAGAAAAGACGTAGAGAAGCACTGCTATCCTAGAAGAGTAGTGGATTAATGCAGTGTTACTGATGAAAACATAAAAATTACGAAAGCTGTAAAAATAGGTAATCACACACACACAAACACACACACACACACACACACGTATGTGCATAACTAAATGTATAGCCGCAGGACCACTTTTATGGGGTTCATGCAGCTTCAAGGATGCGGTCCGATCAGGAGCAGGGAAATGATGGGCTCCTTTGGAGAAAGAAGTTCCTCCATGAGACTGGACTACTTTTTCGAAAACTGACGATGATACAGCCTCACCAATGGTGATTTTTCACTCTCAGTATCACCTAAAGCAGGCAGAGTCCGGTAACACCCGTGTGAATGTATATTCTGAATACACTATAGTACACCTGTAAATCTCAGGTGTTGATGGAGGTCGCGATAGTGTCATTGTCGGAGACTGTGTTGGAGATGCTGGCTGGGGGTAGGCGTCGTTGGTGGTGATGGAGGGGATGCAAGAACACCTACCCTGGTTGCGCTCCTCCCTTTCCTCCCTCCCTCACACCTTCTCCCTACCCCTTCCTCCCTAGGCCCCCGGGAAATAAGGTTGGCCCGGCAGGCGGGCGGTCACGTCCCATATCCCAGACCAGGTTGACACTTGTAGCGTCTCCTTCTGAGACAAGTCTTGTGGCCGGAGTACCAGGCCGCACCTTCCCCCACCCCCATTGGATGTCTATCACGTTTACATCCGCTCAACACCTCCTGCACCTCCCCCCCCCCTCCTCTTCCCAGGGGAGACAACCATCCTCACACGGACACAACACACTACTCATTGTTCATGGCCGCAAATGGAAATACAGAATATGTGATGAACTAGTTTTATATATATATATATATATATATATATATATATATATATATATTCGCCATTTCCCGCGTTAGCGAGGTAACGTTAAGAACAGAGGACTTAGCCTTAGAGGGAAAATCCTCACTTGGCCCCCTTCGCTGTTCCTTCTTTTGGAAGAGTACAAACAGGAGGGGAGGATAGATAGATAGATAGATAGATAGATAGATAGATATATAGATAGACAGACAGAAAGATAGATAGACAGACAGACAGACAGAAAGATAGATAGATAGATAGATAGATAGATAGATAGATAGATAGATAGATAGATAGATAAATAGATAGATAGATAAACTGACTGACTGATATATAGATAGATAGATAGATAGATATCGCATAATGCCTTCCTGACAGCAGGATTTGAACCCTCTACCACTGGTGTGGCAGCTGGGGAAGCTAGGCTACAGGTAGGATATGAAACCATACTCGTTAGCGTCCCCCAGCTCCCACACAAATGATATCGTTCGAATCCTGCTGCCAGGAGGGATTTATTTGTTTCATGAAAGTGGGCGCGCGCAGCACAATATATATATATATATATATATATATATATATATATGTATGTTATCATCCTTATTATAATACTTGATTGCTGTTTCCCGCCTTAGCGAGGTAGCGCCAGGATACAGACGAAGAAAGACACTTCCATTCATATGCACACATATACATACACGCACGTATAAGCACAATACATACATATACATACACATGCATATACACATATAGACATGTACGTATCCATACTTGCTCGCCTCTGTCCATTCCTGGCGCCACCGCACCCCACAGGAAACAGCATCGTCACCCCCTGCGTTAGCAAGGTAGCGCCAGGAAACAGACGAAAAAAGGCCACATTCGCTCACACTCATTCTCTAGTTGTCATGTGTAATGCACCAAAACCACAGCTCCCTATCCACGTCCAGGCCCCAAACGTTTCACATGCCCTGGTTCAGAGCATTGACAGCACGTCGACCCTAGTGTACCTCTTCGTTCCATTTCACTCCATTCGGTGCACGCCTTTCACCCTCCTGCATGTTCAGGCCCCGATTGCACTATATCTTTTTCACTCCAACCATTCTGTCATCGCCTGTAGTGTTGGTAACTACTCACGGCACTAGAAGTCCTACAAGCAATGAATTAAAAACAAAAGTCACAGGAAAATATTAACAGAGGTTTACAAACCCCTTCCTTAACCTTGGATCTTCTTCGTACCATTTGAGTGTTACAGTCAGGTGGGAAAATGTTTCGTCAGATTTCCTACAGAATTTTTCAGGTCGACGAAAGACCTCGCGGACAGTCTTGGTCTTTCTCCCTCACCTAAATCCTCACCGTCACTCTCTAACTTCCTGCAAGTTTAATTAAAAGTTGTCTCCCGCTAAACGTTTACTCATTTTTCACGGACGAAGGGGCCAGAGGTGGCCAGAGGCTGTGCATCAGCGGCGCTCCTGCTGATGATCGGAGATCAGGCCTGTGGCTCAGGGGCACTCCTGGGGTTCACAACTTGAGATTAACCGATCTATCCCTTGGGTCTCCGTCTTGAGATTTATTCTGAAACTTAACACACACACACACACACACACACACACACAGAGGTGAGCATCGCTCACTTCCAAGTAGTTGACTTGGGTTCGCTCCCCGAAGAATGGAAGCCTCTATATGTGCAATAGTTCGCTTTGTGACCTATCGATCTAGAGAACCCGGGTTTGATTTCTTGGATAGGTCAGCTGGCTCACAACCAACCCACCTGTTCATCTTTCCCATTTGGGGCCGATAGATAAGTGGGTTCCTAGTACCAGCTGAGTTGAGCAAATGTGTGTTTATGCGTAAGGTAAAGGGACGGTGTATATACGAGACAACACTAGGGTAAAATTCCGCTCAATGAACAAATAGCAGACCTACCGACCGAGTTAGTGGCCAGCAAGACCAGCTCTCATCTTTTAAACAGACGGAGAGACGTCGAGCTTTGACTAGCCCATAGTATACATCAGATGATGGAGGATATACCACAGGGGTCCCTGCAAGCATTATTTCTCAGAGTGGCCATTTCCCTGTGGTAGATTAAAATGGGTAAAGACAGTGCTGGATGTGAGACAGAGGCGTGATTCAAACCGAAGTGATAATGCAACATGCCACGTAACATCTACCAGTGTTTTTAACAAAGAAATAAAGAGAACAGTTGGGATTCGAGGAAATAATAAGGCTGTAGAAAAAAAAAAACAGTAGTGTGAAAGATTGAGAAATTAATCTTTATTATTAACAGGCAACTGTGCCGCTAGTCAACAACATTGGCTGGATTTTATTCAAATATCTTTTTAATTAGTTTCAGTTATTCATGACACATGAGCTTGGCTGTGTACACTAGAGATTCTATGAATGAGGAGTGTTGGCTTAAATTTTTTTAATATGGAGACTGTAATCACTTTTACAATTAACTTAAAGATGAATATGTATTATTAGGCCACCCTAGGCTACAGTCTAAATAAGAAATGAGGTTCAACAAGGAGAATGCCTCTGGCCATAGAATTATTACTATGTCAGGTAGAAAGCAGTGACAAGACAGGGATTCTGAGGATTTTACAACTGCAGCAGAAAAGATTAAAGAAGATTTGACAGACGAAACAGTTGGGACCATAAGCATAACGATATTACGTATCAATAATAGGACTAGAGCAAATCAATGAAAAAAAGAAAATAGGAAAGTGAGGAATGTAGTAGAAAATGGGAAAAGTTTCAGCAACTGAAGAAGTTAGGAGAGTGAAATTATCATAATGGAAGTATATGATTACAAAAGCAAAGCGAAAGAATGAACTGAAAAGTAAAAAGACAACGACTCGAGGAGATATGGCTTATATAGTGGAGAGGGTCAGAGTAAACGTCAGGAGAGTCTTCTCTGCAAATCCCTGAGGCAAATCAATCAAAGAAAATGCATATTACACAATGATATGAGACTGCTTGAGGAAACATGGGACGAATAAAAGAAATCAACTCAATAGCTGATGAGAGAGAGAGGGACAGAAGGGGTGCTGACTGGCGCGGAGGAACAAGAGATCTTAGGGACACAGACAGAGGGATGTAATTGCTCTGGTAGAGACGAATCAATCAGGGTGATATGTATGAAGTATTTGATAGCGGGTTGAGTGAGATGCGAGGCAATCAGGACCAGTGCCCATCAAGGATGAAACTGAGATTGCACACATGACCAGAGGCACGGTGGTGGTGGAAGAAATGCTATTGCATGGGTGAGTGTGTGTTCAACGAAAGCCAAGAGAGTTAGGGAGATGGAAGATAGATAGATGTAAGTGATGGCTTTAAGGATTGGGTAAGACACTACCTCGACAAAAGGAGAAAGGGTAGTGAATGCAGAAATAAGGATTGGGTAAGAGATTGGAAAAAAAAAAACTAGTGCAGGCTATAAACACGATGAACGTAACTTACACGAAGGAAACAAAGAAACTGGGTAAATTATCTAGTCAGGACATACAGGGTCGACAAGTAAGGATTTGCAGTCTGGAGGTGTGTGACTAGGAGGTGCTACAGTATGCAAAGAATTCAGTGAGTTGCTCATCAGAGGAGACAGATCAAAGGAACAACGAGAGAGGAATAAAGAATACAGATTGGAAGAGGAAAACTTAGGGATCATCAAGAGAAGCCACTGGCACAGAGAGGTCAGGTGTATTTAGTAGTGCAAGAGTAGGACTGAAAATAATCTATACGAATGCTGGTGGTCTGGTAGTGAATGGAAATAGAACTGCAGTTTTAAACTTGAGGAGGAAGGGGTGGGAGGAACCGAACCAGATATTGTTCGAGGAGTAGAGACGAAACTTACTTATGAGATAAGATCTATCCAAATATTTCCCGAGGGATATATGTGTTTGTAAGGAAGTAAAGAGAAGACAAAGGAGAGAAAGGGAATGGCTTCCTTAGTAAGGAACAGTTTGAGGGATTGGCTTCCTTAGTAAGGAGCACCTTGAAGGATTGGCTTCCTTAATAAGGAAGAGCTTGGGGGGATTAGCTTCCTTATTAAGGAACAGCTTGGGAGATTAGCTGCTTTAGTTAGGAACAGCTTTCTTATTAAGGAACAACTCATAAAGTATTATAAATACTGGTGGATGATCCAAATAAACCCAACATAATCAGGAAAAGTAACAGTAGGAAAGCTTCCATAGTGGTGTCGATGCTATACTGTTACCCAAAGAATCTTAATGAACCAAAACAACTACTTAACGAGACTAATGAGGATGCAATCAGCATGGTGCAGAAGGCAGCGCAAGGCATTAATTTCAGAGACCGTAAAGCTTTAAAAATGGGAGGATTTAAGGATAAAGGAATAGAACTGGAATGTTCAGATTCCCATGGATAAAGATATTCAGACATGAAACAAATATTGATAGTATTTAAAGAAAAATATCCTGTATCAACCGGAGTCACAGAGGTTGGTACATCATCAACACTAGATCTCATCTAAACATAAATAACATGGAAAGAGATGATACCAGATATGGTACAGCACTTGGAAAGAGCGATCATTTGATGCCTGAATCCGATTGCCTGGCTAGCAGGACAGAAAAAGATCAGAGACAGTAAACAAGACTTAAAGAGGATTTGATCGTGCAAACTACACATAGCTAAACAGTTTCCTTCAGGAACACAAACTGGGACATGGAATCTCATAGCTAGGACGTAAAATACTGCTGTGGTATGTATGTGAACTTCATAGCAAAGGGGTTGGAACATAGGTACCTTTAGCAGTAAAGAGAGTGGGAGTTTTGAAAAGAGAGAGATCGTCTGTTGAAAACTAAAGGGGCACTGGGGTCTATTATGGAAAAGCTGTAGGCGAGACACAACAGTCAGCCAGCATCTGGAAATAATGAGAAAGAGAGGAATGAGAATAGTGAGATAATGAGGGAGAAACAGGAAAAAAAAAGATGGGAAGAATACTCTGGACAAGGCAGGTAAAAATCCATAATTACCCTAATTATCCAAAAGCAAAGTCTTACTTAATGAGAAAATAATCAAGCTGAAGGATCCTTAGGAGAGAGTTGAAGACTACGAGACTGTATGTGAGGAGCTGAATAATAAGTTCAAGGGTTTAGTCAAAGTGGAGTGTAATGTAATGCCAAAACCACTGAGATGGGATGGAGGGAAGGACTTGAACAGCTTTGAAACTATTGAGAAAGATGTAAGTAACTACCCAAAGGGTCCTTAATGAAGTCTCTCCATATGTACTCAAGGAGAGTAAAGAAACACTTAATAGACACTTGAAACGTTCTTCGTTACCTCACTGGAAATGGGAGTAAGCGCCAGTGGACTGGAAGAGAGCAAATGTTGTGCCACTCTTTGAGAAAGGAGATCTGGGAATTACAGTGACCTACAGAGCAGAAAGGGAGAGGGGACGAATATTTGAGGAGCCTTTTCTCAGTTGGGATAACTAATGGCGTGCCACAGGATTCAGTCTGAGGACTCTTGCTATTCTTAATCTGTGCAAACGACTTTCCAGGCTGACTGGACTCGTACCTGAATACGTTTGCAGATTATGCCAAAGTCACGAGAGAAGAAGCATATGATAAGGACTGAATCAGTTTATGAAGGGTCTTAAACAAGCTCCACAGTTGGTCTGGTACATGCAAAAAAATGGATGGAAAACAGTGAAAGAAAGACTTCGATATGCCTATAATCTAGCTCGTAGAAACAGACACTCTCCACGTATCACCATAACACACTAACAGTAACCACAAATAGTAATCACACACAAACAATTCATACGCTGATTTACGTTTCCCTTATCGGTAGAATGCCTACTTTAATGTACCGTGTGTTCCTGTACAATCCCAGAGCTTAGGAAACTGGTTACAGTGCAAACACAGCCCAGAGGACAATGCCTCCCACGCTGGCCAATTAGGCTATGCTGGCCAGATTCCTAAGCCCGAACATGTTACACAGCTACATGTACACTTTTACACTGTCATCGAGCATTTATATATATATATATATATATATATATATATATATATATAGATAGATAGATAGATAGATAGATAGATAGATAGATAGAAAGACAGATAGATAGATAGTTAGATATAAAGATATATAGATAGATAGATAGATAGATAGACAGATAGATAGATAGATAGATGGATAGATATATAGATAGATAGATTTATAGACTGAGATATACAATATCTACCATACAGAATACCTCGAGAACTGTGAGACTTTTACTTAGGTTCGTGGTTCACAGACAGACAGCTACAAATTCCCTTAGCAATCCTCTGCCCCCAATACGGCAAGACCTGACTGTACACTCTCTTGTTGACCCGAGAACTTTTACGCGCGCCACACCCTGTGACCTGCTGTCGTGCAGTCCCAGATATTTGCCTTAGTATTCAGTTTCAGAGCACGAAGTTTCGCTTAAAATCTTGTCCAAAGATTACAAAGAAATTAATAATCTTTATCTACAAGCGGTTGCAAGGTGTTACTTTATCCTTAAAATGATATATCTTTACTGGAATAACATCTATGTCTTAAAAGCATTCGTCATACAAAACCATAAATACAACAGTTAAGCCCTTGAAGGAGCGGTACAACTTGTTCATGAATATTCCTTGGATAACTCTGCTCCCGGAGGTGATATATGCTAAGCGTCTAATAACTCAGCACTCTGTCACGTCCCCGAAGCCACGCGCAAAGGATCTTCATAATCATATCTGTGTCTATCTGGGTATTAGACGAAATTTCGATCTACCAAAGCAATGGCTACAATAACATATCTTGCTGAAGAGGGACAACAGAGAACTTGAGCTCTAGGTATATTCAGTGGAGAAAGTGATATGTTGAGAGTTACAAGAATGCCTAGTCATGGAAGAAAGGCTTAGTGGATGAGGAGAGAGAGAAAAGAAGGCCAATACCTATTACCGTGAGCATGTCAAACCTCGTCAGAGTAAACGAACTACGAATATACATTCTTTTTGTTAAAAATAAAGTATACTGATTCATATACTGTATAGATATGCATGAAAGGTATATATATATACATATATATTACTGTAACATCCAATCTTTCTTGGAAACCCCACATTATGGGAATAGCTAAGGCTGCCTCTAAGAAACTGGGTG
>JAYMFT010234512.1:0-11141 GCA_038088735.1 Panulirus argus | reverse complement strand
AGAGAGAGAGAGAGAGAGAGAGAGAGAGAGAGAGAGAGAGAGAGAGAGAGAGAATATGACATACAGAATGGGATGACTGAAGAAAGGTGATGCCAGGAGAACTGATGACATGGAAGGCTTTTGATTTCACTCTTGCTATATAAAAGGTGGATGAAGGACCATCCCTGTACTCCATAATAGGGCGAACAAGACCCCCGTAGATATGAAATACCTGCTCACAAGTTAATCAGTTGCAGCACCTATACACCACTAATATTTTTGGAGCAGTCTTTGTGATGTTGATTATGTGGGGTTTCCAGGACACAGAGTGGAGGATATGGTAATGCCCAACATGTTAATGTTGTTACAGGGCTGAGTTATGGTACTTTGAAACAACAAATGGGATATGTGGAAAAACTGCATTTGAGCACTATCAAATTTAACAGGAAAACTGCTTCCCAATTCTGATGGGACACTTTTTTTATTTTTTGGGGGGAATCTAAGTGTAATCATATCATATTCTTATAATCATAGTATGTATATAACTATTTTGCATAGCATTTATCAATACATATGTAACTGTTTTATGTTCTTGTAATTAATGTATGTATCATTTCCTGTTTTGAGAGCCCTGTGAGGAACATCACTTGACTGGGGTGGGGATGACCTATGTCCCATCATCCCTTTGAGATACAGTGTACTGTACTTTGTTCACCATAAACGTATCAATCAATCAAGTTTAGTATGAGAAAGTAAATAGAAAATGAGTATGAAAAGGAATGGGTGAGGAGAATTGAGTTGAAGCATGTGTAGTAGAATTATCAGCATAAGATTGATTAGGAGTTAAAGTATAAAAAAAAAGATTATATGTGGAAAGAAAAGAGATGGTAAAAGATAAGAAAGAAGTTGTTTCATCAAAGACAACAGCATAAGAAAGGCCAGAAAAAAAAAACTATGCTTTAAGGAACAGAGAGAAACAGAAAACCTAAAGGAAAGTACTTTAAAAGCAAATACTTATGCAACTCCCTGCCAAATGCTTTGAAGGTATTGATGGTCATAATGAAAATTTCACATAATACCTGATAAGGGAAGACCAAAGGTAATTCACAAATGAGTGAAGACTGCCAGTAAACCAAGCAAGAAGAAAGAAGGGATTAAGATTCTAAGTGTTCAAGAATGTGAGACTTGAAAAGAGCTTCAAATAGTTTGGAGGTAGCAGATACAAGATCTGTGGTGTCACAGTCACAAAGGTTAGAGCAGCATCTTTTGTTTGGTATGGACTACATTATGGCATGTTTCCAAGAGGATGGAAAAGTCTGGGATTTTAGACAGAGATGAAATAAGCAAGAAAAGATCTGAGGTAGCTCAAGGAATAATAGAAGTATCTGGTAATTCCATTTATGAAATTCTTTAGTACCCAACAGTTTCCTATCATGTAAATGTCACTGCCACATTAGGAGAGCACATACACCAACAAATGATGAAAACCAGATTACAGGTTGAGTATCCCTTATCCAAAATGCTAGGGACAAAAAGTGTTTTGGATTTTGGAATATTTGTACATCCATAATGAGATATCTTGGGTATGAGACCCAAATCTAAACACAAAATCCATTTATGTTTCATATACACCTTATACACACAGCCTGAAGATAATCTACACAATATCTTTTATAATTTTGAGTATGAAATAAAGTTCGTGTAACACTGAATCATTAGAAAGCTAAGGAGTTGCAACCTTAGCTGCTCATGTGAACAGGGAATAATGCACATATGTCTGGAAGTGACGATGGCTTGTAACAAACTGGTGCCAACTCAAAATTTCAGATGGCACTAGATTCACTCTCGAAAGTGCTAAAAAATGGTTGATTTAATAAAATGACAGTGAAAAAATGCTCTTCAAATTATTTCTGCTCTTTGAAGTGCCAAAATATTAATAAAAGGTACGAATGACTGCTTTAACACTAAAACATTCACCATTATTCCAAATCTACTAATTCCCTATCTGCAATCTCTTCGTCCTCAGTGTCCTGGGGTTGTGGTCTATGTGAGGCTTCTGGTTGCGGGTGCAATGACTTGTATGCTTTCAATGGCCCAATGTTTTTCAGTACTTCCTTACACAGTTTACAATCATAACAGCAGTTTCCCTTTCTTCTTTGTCCAAACTTGATAGTTAGTATTGCATTTAAGCTTTTGATACTCAGTCTATTTTGAAGCTTTGACTTCACGATGTTCATATGACAAAAGATACTTAAGGAAGGGTAGCCTGCAGAATACACCTGAACTGAACCTATTCAAAAATTTTTCGAACATGTTCATTTTGATGAAAACGAATTACGTGCAATAATTGTGTTGTTCTCCTTGTCACTTTAACAGGTTTCAATTAAACTTCCTAAATTACATTAACATATTTCAATTAATGGTTGAATTTCCTCATATACTGAAATGACACTAAGTTTGGCACTACATAAAAATAATAAAAAGGCTCAAAAAAATGTGCTAAGGTGCTCCATACAAAATTTAGCTGCTAAATTTCTATATAAATTGCTAGATCTAGCACCAAAAATGCTAAGTTGGTAACTCTGCAGGATGAGCGGCAGAGCTCAGCATGGGCAAGTGAGGTCAGGTGTGGAAGTTTCTACTTGTAATGTCACGTCGCTGCACAAAAAGTTTCTGATTTTGGAGCATTTTGGATTAGGGATGCTCAAACTGTATATAAAAAAAATCTTCATCCTGTGTTTGAAAATATTAGACATGGTAAGGGAACTGATACTTATTTTGTTGATTGTACATACCTGTTATGATGGACTTTGATCTTACTCTGCTAACCAGGAAAATATAAAGAGAGGTGAAAATCAAATTGAATACCCCTATGTAGAGAAACATCTCTGCACCACTTAATTCTAAGAACAGAAAACCTCCTGCTAATCCACCAACAGAAAAACCTGGAAAGAATATTGGAAAAACATTAAAATTCTATCATACTAACAGCAAGAATAATAGCCATAAGTGACAAAACAAATAAAATACTGTCTGATCTTACTGAAACATAATTATCAATAACCAATGCTTACCAATGCCTTCAAAAGCTGCTCCAACAATACCCTGCACTGTTGCTTCTGTTCCAGGGGGTGCAACAAGACTGGCATATGAGGTCATTGCAGCATAGAAAAGTCCAAAAGTAAGTCCATTTAGCAGTTCCATGGGCAGAAAAAACCAGGGATTAGTGATAAAGTAGTAGATTATAAACCTAAAGCCTAAGACTGTTAAGGTAAGGGACATGGCATTGGTATGTTTCAGTTTCTTGATAATCCATCCAGACAGGAAGAAGAAAGGTAATTCTCCTAAAAAGCACTGTACACCCAATATCAATCCTTGCAGCAACTTCAGTGATTCAAAATGACAATCCCATTGGAATGCAACATCTTCCACAAACAACAGCTGTCAAAGAAAGGTGAAAGCTACAGTTCAAATCTAAAATATACAAAAAAGGTTAATGTCAAGACATTTTCTTATGATTATAAGAAAGGAGAATGGCAACTATTTTTTAAAAGATTTGTTTCAATTCCTAAGTACATATAGGTTTAGAAAATGAAGAGAAGGTGAAGAAACAGAGAGAGCAAACAAAGAAAATAGGTTAACAGTACACATAATAGCCTGAATTTGTCTACTACTTTGGTATTTGTCATTTGCAAGCAATTTCTGGCAATGCTAAGCCCTTAATGCCTCTAGGCAGTAGAGCATTACCTCTGGACAATCTTTATGCACTGAATTTCGCAGCTGAATTTCAAGGCTGAGTACTGAAACTGGGTGGTGTCTGAGGTGGAAGTGCAAGATAATTTCTCTCCATATTCATTTATCATTCAACCACGCAAAAGAGAGTACATTTTTGCAAGATTTCTTAGGAGGAAACTGAGCAGATTTTAGTTAGATCCTGAGGATCAGGAAGATGACCCTGAATAACATGACAATGCTGATATGTCTTCAGATCATTTGGATAGCAATTTTATAAACACTGATTTTTGCAGTATCAACAGTTGACCAAGATAAGGCAGGAGAATGCTTTTTTTTTTTTTCAGCGAAAGTGGAGGCAGTGTTGCCAGCGCCTGCCTGACCTGGACAACACTATGTCTGACTGGCGCAGCTGGTAAATTTACAGTTACTGTTTTGCAGCAATGAAAAAATTATCAATAAATGACAATTATAGCAAGAAAAGATTTATTCCATATTACAAAAAATGATAATAATAATCAGTAATTAGTATTTTGTTATAGGTAAGATAAAGTATTAAACATGTAAAGTGGTCCCTTACTTGACACTTAAGCTAAGGCTTAATCTTGCCCTTTTCAGTGCAATATGCTGAAACACCTACAAAACCTCTTCACAATATTACAGTCAAAGACGTGGATGAAAAATACTTCTAAAGTGATTCTTTTTAATTTTGTTATATGAATAGCTTTGAAAATGTAAGGTTAAATACAATTCTTAATAAACTTGAAAAATTGAAATTTGAGGGTTGGAAAGTATAACTATTTACTGTATATCTTTTCTCCTCTGAGCTTTTATTTGCCGTTTCTAGTTATCGGACACTTATACTTCAAGCAATGTATCTGTGTTAGTCATCAAAACTTCTGGGTATGCTCAAAAGTATGAAGTTACCATGATGCCTGAACTTTTATATAACAAGTTTCACATCCTCTAATATTTCCTCGTACGGCTAAGCTGCTTCTCAGTCCTTGTTATCCTCTTCTGGACTAGTTCAAGCCTACTATTTTTGCAGGAACTTCCCTCCTTCCTGATATATTCACTAAAAAAAATGTTAAACGATGATCTGTGAGTATAATATTCTTTGCAATACAGTAAAAGGGATTAAGACCTTTTAACCCATAGTCTTATTGGTGGGGAAACACTGATTTCCCTACCCATTGCTAACCACCCAATCATGAAAGCAACAGTTTCCTCGTTTCAGGGAGAGAAATAGCAGAAGAATGTTTGGAATGGTGTATGTGAGAGAGTTATGTATGGACAAGGATAAGTGGAGACTCTTTTGCCATGTGCACACCCCTGATGAGAGTTTCCAAAGGGAATGGGCATCAGAGAGATAAATAAACAGATACACCTGCCTTAAGCCAACCAGAGACACCATAGTGGTATCATAAATATGATATGGGAGAGTGACCCTTGTGACAGCTCAGAATTCATAAATGATAGGAGTCAACCTAAAAGCAGTCACGGCCAGTATGGGAAAAGGTTTTTGAAGAGAAAGATGGGAAGGCAGGCCAAATTAAAAACAAAAGAAAAAAAAAAAAAATAGAGAAAAATATTTGAAGGGCACTGCATCAGAGAAAAGTTTTTTAATACTATTACAATCTACATATCTGCATTCTGTTGACCACCATGAAAGCATACCTACATGAAGGAAGAGGGGTTAAACAAAAATCCTAAGAAAAGTGGTGTTAACCCAAAAGACATATAAATACCTTTCGACAGTGATTCAAACACACATTAGAATCTGCCTTTCTTGTAACAGGAATATAAAGCCAAGCATGGTAGGTCTGAGATGCCTAAGCTCAGATATTATTTAACTCTTAAAGGACAGAGCCCTAAAAATTTGAGGGGGTAAATCTACTGTATTTCTATGCAGACATTTAAGCTCGGTGCACATGCCAAGGTCATATTGGAGGGTTCAAAAAATAATTACCATGAAATCTGCTTTTTCCATAATATTTGTAATTAGACATATTTAATTCAAAATCTGAGAAACCTCCCAGTAATGATAATCATAGAGGAAACTGAGCCAGCTTATACATATGATATAATTTTATTCTTGTAACTGATTACAGTTGTTATCTGAGTGCAAATTATAGTAAAAGACTTATTGAAATACTCTTTTCTATAATGTTGGCAAGAAATATATTTCTTCTTTAGTGACACAAACTGTATTCATACAAAGGATTGTAAGCAAATAATGGTAAAATAAGGAAACCAAGTAAGAGTAATCCCTAAGAAAACAAGAAATTTCTCATTTGAAGAGTAAATACATTTATACATTGTATAAAAGGGGGGAAAAGGGGTAGTGATAACATCTGGTGATGAAGTGAGAAGATGGAGTGAGTATTTTGAGGGACTGTTAAATGTGTCTGATGATAAAGTGTAGTGATAACAGGTAGTTATGAGGTGAGGAGATGATGGAGTATTTTGAAGGACTGCTAAATGTGTCTGATGATAGAGTGGCAGATGTAGGGTGTTTGACTGGGGTGGTATGAGAAGTGAGAGAGTTGTGTAGAGTGGTTTCGTGAAGAAAGAAGTGGTGGTGAAAGCCTTGAGTAAAATGAAATGTGGCAAGTCAGCTGGAGGGGGCGTTAATACAGTTGAACTTATTTAGAAAGGGGGTGAATGTATTGATGATTGATTATAAAGGATATTCAAAGTGTGTATGGATAATGATGATTAGCAGAATATATATGTAGTGCCACTGTATAAAAGCAAAGCAGATAAAGGTGAAAGTTCAAACTATAGAGGTATAAGTATGTTGAGTATACCTGATAAGTTGTTTGAGGGTACTGATTGAGAGGGTGAAGGCATGTACAGAGCATCAAATTGGGGAGGAGCAGTGTGCTTTTAGAAGTAATGGGGATAAAGGTGAATTTGAAATTACAAAGGTGTAAGTTTGAGTATACCTGGTAAGTTGTATGGGAGGGTATTGACTGAGAGGGTGAAGCAATATACAGAGCATCAGATTAGGGAGTAGCAGTATGGCTTTAGAAGTAGATGTGTGGATCTGGTGTTTGCTTTGAAGAATGTGTGAGAAATGCTTAGAAAAACAGAAGGATTTGTATATTGCATATATGGATCTGGATAAGGCACAGGATAGGGAAGATAGAGATGCTTTGAGGAAAGTCTTAAGAATACATGGTGTAGGAGTTAAGCGGCTCAAAGCAGTGAGAAGTTTTCATCAAGGGTGTAAGGCATGTGTACGAGTAGAAAGAGTGGAAAGTGAATGGTTCCCAGTGAACGTTGGTCTGCGCCAGGGGTGTGTAACATCACCATGGTTGTTTAATTTGTCTATGGATGGGGAGGAGATAGAGGTAAACGCAAGTCTTAGAAAGAGGGGTGAGTATGCAGTCTGTTGAGGGTGAAAGAGCCAGGGAAGTGTGTCAATTGTTGTTCACTGATGATACAGCACTGGTGGCTGATTTGACTGAGAAACTGCAGGAGTTGGTGACTGAGTTTTGAAGGTTGGGAGTAAATGTGAATACATGCAAAGTTATTATGTTCAAAAGAGCTGTGATACAAGTTAGTTGGGATGTAAGTTTGAATGGAGAAAAACTGAAGGAAGTGAAGTGTTTTATATATCTGGGAGTGAACTTTGCAGCGGATGGAACCATGGAAGCAGAAGTGAGTCATAGTGTGGGGAGGGGCAAAATTTCTGGGAGCAATGAAGAATGTGCAGTATGTTTGAAGAAACAGTAGTTTCAACAATACTACATAGCTGCAAGGCATGAGCTATAGAAAGGGTTGCACGGAGGATGGTCGATGTGTTGGATATGAAATGTTTGAGGAAAATATGTGGTGTGAGGTGGTTTGAACTAGTAAGTAATAAAAGAGTAAGAGATATGTGTGAAAATATAAAGAGTGTTGTTGAGAGAACAGAAAAGGGTGTATTGAAATGGTTTGGGCATATGGATAGAATGAGCGAGGAGCTAACAAAGAGGATATATGTATCAGAAGTGTAGGGAACAAGGAGAACTAGGTGACCAAACTGGAGATGGAAGGAGGGAGTGAAAAAGATTTTGAATGATTGGGGCCTGAACATGCAGCAGGGTGAAAGGCATGCAAGGAATAGAGTGAATTGGAACGACTGGTATACTGTGGTCAACATTTGGTCAATGGACTGAACCAGGACATGTGAAACATTTGGGGTAAACCATGGAAAGGTCTGCGGGTCCTGGATGTGGATAGGGAGCTGTGGCTTTGGTGCATTATATATGACAGCTCGTGAATGGAAGTGAGCAGAAGTGGCCTTTCTTTGTCTGTTTCCTGGCACTACCTCACTGATGCAGGGGTGGCAAAGCTGTTTCCTGTGAGGCAGAAAGGCACCAGGAATGGATGAATGTGAGCACGTACGAATATATACATGTGTATTTATGTATATGTATGTGTGTGTATATGTATAAGTATACCCCATTTGAAGGCTTAGAGTAGGGTGTTAGAATGTGTGTGGATGTAACAAAGATGAGAAGAAAGGAGAGATAGGAAGTATGTTTGAGGAAAGAAACCTGGATGTTCTAGCTCTGAGTGAAATGAGGTTAAAGGGTAAAGAGGAAGAATGGTATGGAAATGTCTTGGTAGTGAAGTCCGGGGTTGGTGAAAGGACAAGAGCTAAGATAGGAGTAGCACTACTCCTGAAGGAGGAGTTGTGGAAGTGTGTGATAGAGTGTAAAGACTTAGATTTTAGACCAATGTGAGTAAAATTTAAAGTAGATGGCAAGAGAAGGGCAATTATTGGTGCTTATGTACCTGGCCATGAGAGGAAAGATCATGAGAGGCAACTGTTTCGGAAGCAGCTGAATGAGTGCATCTGCAATTTTGGTGCATGAGACCAGGCACTAGTGATGGGTGATTTAAATGTGAAGGAAAGTAATGTGGCAGTTGAGGGTATAATCGGTATGCATGGGGTATTCAGTGTTATGAAAGGAAATGGTGAAGAGCTTGTGGAGTTGTGTGCTGAAAAAAGACTGGTGATTGAAAATACCTGGTTTAAAAAGAGATATACTTAAGTAAACATATGTGAGTAGGAGAGATGGTCAACAGGCATTATTAGCTTACATATTAATTGATAGGCATGTAAAAGAGAGACTTTTGGAGGTAAATGTGGTGAGAGGTACAGCTGGTGGGATGTCTGATCACTATCTTGTGGAGATGAATGTGAAGATTTGTAGAGGTTTTCAAAAAAGAAGAGAGTGGTGACAGTAAGTAAGCTTGGAAAGGAGACTTGTATGAAGCAATACTATGAGAGATTGAGTGTAAAATGGCAAGGTGAGCGCACATGAAGAGAGAGGAGTGGGTAAAAAATGGGACGTATTTAGGGAAGCAGTAAAGGCATGTGCAAGAGATGCAAGTGGCATGAGAAACATGGGAGGTTGGCAGATTAGAAAAGGTTGTGAATAGTGGGATGAGGAAGTAAAGTTATTAGTGAAAGAGAAAAGAGAATCGCTTGATCGATACTTACAAGGAAGGAGTGCAAATGACTAGATGTATAAGAGAAAGCAGCAGGAGTTCAAGAGGGAGGTGCAAAGGTGGAAAAAAAAGAGGGCAAATGAGAGTTGGGGTGAGAGGCTATCATTAAACTTTAGGAAGAACAAAAAGATATTTTGGAAGAAGGTAAATCATGTTCGAAAGACAAAAGAACAAATGGGATCATCGGTGAAGGGGACAAGGGCGGAAGTGATAACAGGTAATGATGGAGTGGGGAGATGGAGTGAGTATTTTGAAGGATTGTACAATGTGTTTGATGATACAGTGGCAGATGTAGGGTGTTTTGCTCAGGGTGGTGTGCGAAGTGAGAGAGTTAGGGAGAGTGGTTTAGTGAAGAGATAAGATGGTGAAAGCCTTGCGGAAGATAAAATTCGGCAAGGCAGCAGGATTGCATGGTATTGCAGTTGAATTTATTAAGAAAGGGGGTGACTGTGTTGCTGACTGGTTGGTAAGGATATTCAATGTATGTATGGATCATGGTGAAGTGCCTGTATAGTGCCACTGTACAAAGGCAAAGGGGATAAAAGTGAGTGTTCAAACTAAAAAGGCATAAGCTTATTGAGAATTCCTGGAAAATTGTATGGGAGGGTACTGATTGGGAGGGTGAAGGCATGTACAGAGCATCAGAATGGGGAGGAGCAGTGTGGTTTTAGAAGTGGTAGGAGATGTATGGATCAGGTGTTTATCTTGAAGAATGTATGTGAGAAATACTTAGATAAACATGGATTTGTATGTGGCATTTACAGATCTAGAGGTATACGATAATGTTGATAGAGAAGCTTTGTGGAAGGTCTTGAGAATATATGGTGTGGGAGATAAGCTGCTAGAAGCAGTGAGAAGTTTTTATAAAGGGTGTAAGGTAGGTGTATGAGTAGGAAGAGAGGAGAGTGATTGATTCCCAGTAAAGGTTGGTCTGCAGCAGGGGAGTGTGATGTCCCCATAGTTGTTTAAAATTTTTATGGATGGGGTGGTTAGGGAGGTAAATGCAAGAGTTTTGGAGTGAGGGGTGAGTATGCTGTTTGTTGGGGATGAAAGGGCCTGAGAAGTGAGTCAATTGTTGTTCACCGATGATACAGCAATGGTCGCTGATTTGAGTGAGAAACTGCAAATGTTGGTAACCGAGTTTGGAAAAGTGTGTGACCAGAGAAAGTTGAGAGTAAATGTGAATTCGAGCAAGGTTATTAGGTTCAGCAGGGATGAGGGACAAGTTATTTGGAATGTAAATTTGAATGGAGATAAGTTGGAGGAAGTGAAGTGTTTTAGATATGGAGTGGGCTTGACAGCAAATGGAACCAAGGAAGAAGGAGTGCATCATAGGGTGGGGAAGGGGCAAAGGTTCTGGGAGCAATGAAGAATGTGTGGAAAGAGAGAATGGTATCTCAGTGAGCTAAAATAGGTATATTTGAAGGAACACTAGTTCCAACAATATCATATGGTTACTAGGCATGGGTTATAGATAAGGTTGTACGGAGGAGGGTGGATGTGTTGGAAATGAAATGTTTGAGGACAATATGTGGTGTGAAGTGGTTTGATCGAGTAAGTAATATAAGGGTAAGAGAGATGTGTGGTAATGGAATGTGGGTGAGAGAGCAGAGGAGGGTGTGTTGAAACTGTGTGGAGATATGAAATGTATGATCAAGGAAAGGTTGATGTAGAGGATAAATGTGTCAGAAGTGGAGGGAACAAGGAGAAGCGGGAGACCAAATTGGAGGTGGATGGATGGAGAGGAAGGGATTTTGAGTGGTAGGGGTCTGAACATGCAGGAGGGTGAAAGGCGAGCATGGAATAGAGTGAAATAGAATGATGTGGTATACCAGGGTCGACGTACTGTCAATGGACTGAACCAGGGCATGTGAAGCGTCTGGGGTAAACCATGGAAAGGTCTGTGGGGCCTGGATGTGGAT
>JAYMFT010234501.1:0-11141 GCA_038088735.1 Panulirus argus | reverse complement strand
TCTCTCTCTCTCTCTCTCTCTCTCTCTCTCTCTCTCTCTCTCTCTCTCTCTCTCTCTCTCTCTCTCTCTCAAAATCACGTCGTAAGCTCTCGTAGGTAAGTAGTGCCTTATCAGTGACACAACAGTCAGTAAAATGATGAAATCAGACCACATAGAGAACTTGCACATAGAATTAGATATGACTTTTGCATGAGCAGAAAAAAAAATAGAGCCTTATGGAATAATAATGTGGTTAGATTTGAACAAATAAGCCGTGAAACGTTTATCATAGCAGCTATATCACCTTACAAAGACCCACAAGGGAAAGAGATAGAAAATGAGACATACGTAAAATATTTAGGTATCATAACAAACGAGAAACGAGAATTCAAAGAGAGCATCGATACAATAGTACTACTATCGAGTCACGTAATGAGTGGTGTGATGATGAGAACATTGCCCACGAAAGACAGAAAGCTGATGATGAGAATATTTAGTGTTGACTGAAAACTTTCAAAATCAGCCAGAAGCTAACATCTTCACGCGTTACGTAGCATGTATTGAACTACTACGCTTTCCCCATCTTGCAGATGAACAGAGCAACGTTCTTTCTCCTGCATGAATGCTGTAAGTTATATATGTGAGTGTGTGTGTGTGTGTGTGTGTGTGTGAGTATGAGGTAGACATGACTAGGGCATTCAGGTGCTCGTGCCGTCTCAATTACCACGAAAATGAAAAACTTAAACGTGACAGAATATTTGATCTTGCGTTAAACCAGTAGTCTAGTTCGGGCTAGGCTAGCTCCCCTACTCTTCCCTGCCTTGTTTAATGATGCATATCGGGCAGCGTGATGTTCATCCTTGACCTGAATCCTGTTAGAGGAAAAAAAAATTACATATAATTGTTTCTCTATAAACAATTGTATGTCTGTCTTTCTGTCTGACCGGCTCTCACAAGAGCTGTGCTGTAGGTAAATAACCCCTCTCTCTTTATCTGGCATAATGGTTCTCTCTCTCTCTCTCTCTCTCTCTCTCTCTCCCGGTCTTGTACGTGCTCGTAAGTACTTTCTCTTTTTCATTTTTAAAGCACTCATTAGTACTTGCTCTTCTTCATCTACTTACTCATAAGTAAGTATTATCTCTCTCATTTTGTCATAAGTACTCTCTTTCTCATCTTGTCGTAAGGAGTCCTAAGTAAGTCCTATCTCTTTCTCATCTTGTAAGTTTTCTGTTTCTCTCATCTTGCCATAAGCACTCGTAAGAAAGTCTTCTCTCTTCCTCAGCTTGTCGGAAGTACTCGTTAGTTAGTACTGTCCCTTTCTCAACTTGTCAGTACGCTTTCTTTCTCAGCTTGTAATTACTCGTAAGTACTCTCTGTTTCTCATCTTTGACACGAAAATTAAATGTCTCAGAGAAAGTCAAAGAAGTTGACAGAGGAAAAAGATTGGAATTTCAGTGATTACTTGAAATTATTTTTACAGCCAGAATTCCAATTATTACTTGAAGTTATTTTTACCGCCTCCTAGCAACAGCATTGCAGATTTTAAAAAGTATTTGCTCCAAAGTTCAACTGAGGCAAAGAGCCTGTAATAGGACTAGATAAGGGCAAGGATATGATAAGATAGTAAGAAAATAATGACATGAAAAAGAAAGCCGTTCAGAAATGATTGTCTCTCGGTGACCTGTCGACCATATCAGGTTATCGGTCAATTGTTTTAGAAGACTGTCGGAGCATCAGTATGATGTGGAGACTCAGCCGATATCGGAAGATTATCAGACCAGTATCGGGAGCTCACAACCTACATCGAAAGATTGTCGGACCAGTATCAGGAGTTTCAACCGGTAGCGGAAGAGTGTCGGAACAGTGTTAAGAGGAGACTTATCCAGTATCGGAAGAAATGAAGAAAAGCGAAGGAAACAAAAATAGAAATGAGAAGGAAATGCGAAGGAAAAAATAGAAAGAAAAGTGGAAGAAAAAGAAAGTGGGGAAGAAAAATAAAAAAAGTGGAAGCAAAAGCGGAAGCAAAAAAAATAAAAGAAATAGTGGAAGCAAAAAAAGATGCAAAATAAAAAAGAAACTAGGAAGAAAAGCTAAGGGAGATGAAAAAGAAATGTGTAGGAAAAAGAAGATGAAAGGAAGCGGAGACAGAAGGCGTGAGCGAGGCTTCAGTCGTTTCATAAACACGGCCAAGGTGATTCATCGGGACTCGAATGACCTTGTTGTTATGGCGGAAGCTCAGTATCTGAATTACTGTAATTTAATGCCGTCATGCTTGACGAGGAAGATTTTTGCTTTAGCTAATAACCCTTGATAATAATAATTTAAAATCAATATGATACCACGTGTTCTTGGTAAAAGATGATATTGAAAATAGCAAAAATTTTTGATTAGTTCAGAAAAAGAGAGATTTACCCACACTTTTCTCAGAACAAAATTTTCTTGTAATGGAAAATAGAATGATTCACCATTGTACGAAATTACTGATTAAAGAATGATCTGATTGAAGAAATATTAGTAATATGGAAAAGACTTTGAGAGGTATCACCATATAACAGGTTTTGATAACCGCTATATATATATATATATATATATATATATATATATATATATATATATATATTGTTAGACATACGTATAGATAGATGAGCATACATATTGGAGAGCATGGTTGTACTTTTCTTAAAACCCTGCATTGATGGGATGGATGTATCGATGTGATCAATAGTTTATGATGTTTCTCTGACCGTAGGGGTGTATTGATCACCTAGTGTGTGTGTGTGTGTATGTGTAATTTTAGAATATTTTTCATCATCACATTCATCATAAGGCAAGTTTTATAATCACACTCATCCTTCATTAAGAGATCATCCATCAATAGATGTATTTGATCATCATACTCATCATCATCATCATCATCATCATTATCAGTATTACCGTCACAGACTTTATTCCATAAGATCATAGCATCAATGAATGAACGTCATTACCATACTCATCAGCATAAACATCAGTACTCGTTTTGTATCCTTTTTCCTAATATTTTCATCATGTTTGATATATTTGCGCCATCCACCAAGTCCTTCCTACAGTAATCTGTACAATCATCATCAAAGCATTCATCAGTACCCATCAATACAGTCATCAATAGCCATCGATACGCTCATCAATATTGTTGCCGCGGGGCGACCTCGCGTGAGGCGTCTTCAACCAACGGCCTCTTTGAATATGCACGGGATCCTCTGTTACCTAAGCCGGAGAGGCAGAGGTCGACCACTAAAGTTTCACGGTAATCGAACGAGGGTGGAAGTACGTACGTAAGTCCGGGGCCGGTAGAGGGTGCAGAACAAAACCGTTTATATAGTGAAATTTGTGTAGTTGGGAGCAGCTCTACGTGAAGTTTGGGATTGTAGAGAGACCACAAACATTATTTTTTTTTTTTGAGTGATTTATGGGTGTCAGAGAATGCTACATAAATGTTAGGAATGAGTCTGGGTGTTTGAAAGCGGAAGATAAATTTTCAGATTGAGACTTGGGCGTCTGAGAGCGTATAATGGACCATAACTAGGAGTCTAGGGAAGAAGTTCATAGATATACGTCAGACGAAGCCGAGCCTACGATGTACTTACAAAGAAAGTGGGGAGGGAGCGGGAGAACTCGCAAGAGAAAAGATTGCGAGACGCATTTGTAAGGGTGGGCAGAGCGGGAGGAGTGAGGGGTGTGCGGTTATAAGGTGGTCAGAAGAGAAAGGTAATTGGTGTTGTGTTGCCATATCACCTGCAGAGAGCATCCCCATAGCCGTCTGTAGCGACAGATTAACCTCGGAACGGACTGTGCTGCAGCCCCAGAACCACCAAAGAGTGTGATATTTTATTCGGAGCGGAATTTGGGAGGCTCATAGATTAAAATGTGACAAAAATATGTATGTATATAAAGGAATGTTGCCAGATCCAGAATATAGACCTACTCGATACAGAATACAAAATTTCTTTGGTAGATACAGATTCAAATTTTCATATTTAGAATCATAATCATATACGTATTGTAATGAACATGAATGTGCATAACTATAGGACCATTTGTATTAGTTAGCCCCAGTCCCATGAGGACCAACTGTATCCCGGTCTGTATACATATCCAGTTATTTTGTATTTGTTTCTAGACGAGCACACTCGTCCTCATTATAGTACACTCAGAAGGAAAAAAAGGACAAGGTGTTATCTCGGCGTCTGTGTCTCTTTCATACCAAGGAAGAAATATCTTGGGGGCACGAAACGTGCTAATGTTGTATCGGATTCCATATTGCGTTAAGGAGTTTCACCGTAACAGCTGACAGTCGAAAGCATCGGAATGACGACTTGACATTTACCCAGTCTGATATTGCACTGTTGCCCTCAGCGTACACATCTTGCGCGCACTCTATACAAGTTTCCTCCTATAGCGGAAAATTTTAGCCTATACAATTTTCTAGGACAAAGAATAACTGTTTTTGTTTGTTTTTTACTTCTCCATCGTTCAAGCTCTTTCAGACAATCATATAAATTTGGTGTATGCGCAAAGCGTGGAAAATAAATACGAATCCAATCTCAGACGGAAACACTGCATCGTCGTTTGCATTCAGTGGTCCGGCAGCGTTCTCCCTCCTCCTACCTCGCCCTCTTCAGATGATGGGAATGATATCAGCTCAAGGTGAGCAAGTTTATGAAAACCAGTTTGAACTAGTATAGTAGGTAGAGTACAAGCAAACATTTGTTCTCGTTGTGACTGGCTTAGTTTACATGTCTTTCTTTGTGGGGAGAATCTAGTTTTCTGTCAACATTCGTTTAGGTTTAGCATACCTTCATATTTCTCTAAGATATTCAACTAGTCGCAAATGGAGGCTTCTCCGTTTACGTGAGAGGGGAAGCGTATATACCAGCATTAGCAGAAGGAAATAAAAAAAAAAATGAGAAATATTCAAAATGTAATAAATAGGTAAGAATTTTATTGATCGAGAAATTATCCTCCCATGTATACAAATCAAACTTAAAGATAGTCTTGATATTGATACGAGAAGGACTCCAGGACAGACTCATAAATGGGTTAGGACGATGTTGACCAAAGCAAAAATATAGCGAGAAAAACGTTGAGAAGAGACAAACACAGACATTTAAGAAGGTGGAGGCTGATACAGAGACATTAGGTCGCTGGTTGAGTCTTGTCTTTCTCGTGGAAAGAAATGAAAAACAAACGTCTGAAAAATCAGGGATGAAATAAGAGTATTGTTCTATTGTTGCCCAAAATCAGCAGCATTGTTGGATATTTTATAGATAAAAAGAGTACATAAATAGCGTAGGTTATATATATATATATATATATATATATATATATATATATATATATATATATATATAGGGAGTGTGAATGCGGTTTTAGAATCATCCATAACACCTGATAAAAGTGTTACAGATTTTTCAGCCGGTAAAAGTATGTGGTTTGACGCTGACGGCCTTAATGATCGTGCCGTTTGATGGACCTCATGTCAAAAACCATCGGAATAACATAAGTTCAACATCCAGACAGGTGGATGTTCCAAACGGTAATTTTACCCTCGCGCGTAGTATAAAGAAGTTGTCAATATGAATGATCAAAGACACGATAAAGATAAAGCTAAGCCAAACGCCGAAACTAGATTAGGTGCACCACAGAAGGCAAAGCACGATAAGTCAGACGAGCAAATTAGAAAAAAAATTTCTCCCAGGAATATATAGATATATAAAAATAGTGGTTGAAAATAGTGGTCCATGTAATGGAGACGAACTCGAGTCGGAAAGGTGTGGTTCAAGAAGTGGAAACAAATTCGTGAGTGGGAAAATAAAAGTCCGAGGAGTAGAAGACGGACCCGCCAGCTGTGGGAGGGAACACGTTAGCCTTGATTTCTCTTCAAAGGAGCCACTTGACCGGGAGTATAACTGGTTTTATCAGGCATAATGATCTCTCTCCCTTTCTCCCTCTCTCTTACTCGATCTCTATATGTCTTCCTTTTATCTCATTTTCCCCTAAAGGAAAGCAGTTACTTCCCCGACGTCTGGCCAAACCTAATAATACAATATAAGGTGACCGTAATTTCTTTAATATCTGAGATCATACAGAAACCTCATGAGATGAACAGATGTTGATGCATAGATAAAGAAAAAAAAAAGAAACGATGAACGTCATCATCGTTTCCTGGGAGAGACGATCTCATCTGTTTTCATTACCACCAGCTTCGTGCGAATTCCTTACCGCGTGAGCCTTACAGGTTTTGAGCGTTTGTCGTGGAATACCTATTGGAAGATTGCAGCACATACTGTTATTGTTATGTGGGTTGTGGAGTGCGGGTGTGTCCTTGAGCTCAAGAGGGGTTAGAACATCACCAGGAGTTCGTATGACGACTCATAGTTCGACCCCATGTGTGACGTCGTCTGTAACATGACCCAAATTGAATCCTACCTTTAAAAGGTTTCGCCTGGCATAGCATAACAGCTGAAGCAGGACTTGCGTCGCGTGGAGTATAGCCCTGCTTTGTTAGGAGAGCGTAGCCCGATTACAGCTATCCTATTAATCTAGTTTGCTTGCCTCAGCTTATTTTGTTAGTGGCAGTATATCTTTACCTATTCTAACATAGATTTATTTTACCTCGCTCTTGGCGGATGCAACTTACTGTTGAATAGGTACAGTGGTTCGGCAAGCTACTGCGTCACGTCATACTCTTGATTTAACGAACTAAAGACTTGATTCGTCTGACTTCACTCGTACTAATGGATACAAACTCGTGGGCAAACGTTTTGCCTCGAATAAAGTGAGGTACTTTTCTTCAACGGAATTGCTAACATATAGAATGATTTACCAAATAGATTGACCGAAGGTAGTGCTATAGATACGTTTAAGAAAAGGCTTGATAGATAATTCGTTTCCAGTCCACGACTTTCATTATCTGTACCTCCTTAGTTACAATGACAGTTTGATAGTTATTCTCTTTGAAATATGTGAATACCTTCTAACTTTTCCTATACCAATCTATTGTGAGTTTCTGACATATCATCCTCTATTACAAACAGCCTCGTAAGGACTAATGGTCTGTTTCTGTTCGCATTCCTTTGCAAATACCCTTTTCATAGATATGATTACTCTGAAAGATATACAGATGCTTTTATCATGTTTCTCTAAAGATACGTTGCTGGGTAAGCCCAGATACTCCGAGTCTTATTTTTCTGTGAGAATAGAGACAGTCTTTTGAATGTTGTAACATATTGTTATATCTATAACATATGGATCTTTGCCAATGCTGTAAAATCTTATATTTACCTTCTGACTGCCTTCCATACCAACTGGCTTTATCGAAAACTTCCAATAATCCGTCCAATAAATGAAAATTGCCATGCATGCTGTAAGCCATTTTTCACTTCGTAACTCTCTAATAATTATATAATTAAGTCTATCGCTGCGAAGAGATAACAAAGGTAAGAAATATCGATCACGATTACAGCCTAGTCTCCTTATAAAGACAGAATATTTTCATGAATGTTGCCATACAGGCACCCATGGCTTGACCTGGTTTTATAGAATAGGACTAATGCGCCCGTTCTCTTCCTCTTACTGATATTACCATTAAGGGAGCCACTAGGTATTCCAAAGCACTTAGTCTGGGTACGGAGTGCGCACGTATCGTGTGTAAATTTTCATTCATGTGATTTGCTGACCGACCTGCAGGGTTTACTGACATACATAATTAAAAATCTGGTTTCAGACAAACGCATTTACTTCTCCGTTCAACTTTTCGTAAAACACAGGCATTAATGGAAGCTGAAATAACTTTCGAAAATTTGTCTCTTTAATGTCAGTTTCTCCAGGAACACTAATTGATAATCGGTTGGAATATAAGACAATGTGAATCCGGAGGATGTTGAACTTTTCTGAAGAGCTCTTACAAGAGGGGTGGGGGAGGGTTGATTTTGTTTGATTAGAAGCATGATGAACAGCTTGTTACCGGACTCCGCCTGCATGAGGTTACACAGCGAGTGAAAAGTCACCTTTGGCGAGGTTGTACCACAGGGAGTAAGACCTCATACCAAAGACGACATTTCCCTGTTACTAAAAGTTGCGCAGCCTTATAAGGGCTGCGGGAGCCACTAGACAAGAGTTCATGGGTAACGCCAGGTCTTCAGTGTGGAGACTACATTTTAGGCATGATGAAGTCGGGTGCGTTCTATGATATATATATATGTATATATATATATGAAATAAAGTTTTATGCTGGCGGATAAATGACCATAAATGATATCTGATAATTTTTCGTATTTGTTGTGAATTGTTGGCCAGAGGAGAGGGACTTGGGTGGATCGGCGGCGACCAACCTCGCATGGTGACTTGCTGAACCCGAGTCATGCCATCCTCCTCTTCATGAATATCTCTCTCGGCAGCCTGGAAGAAAAACACACAGTAATCGATGTGGTCTAAAACTCGTCATGGCCACTTACCGTGTCTCCCCCACCCTCGCTCACGGAGTGACCAGTGCACTGGCAGGAAGGAGCTTTCTATATGTTTGCTTCAATTGTTGTATCGTAACTACGCGTCTTTCTACGTGGTTGTAGCTCTTCTGTTTGTCTGTTTCAGCGGTTGTAACCTTTCTACGTTGTGTCTGTCTCAGTGATTGTAGCCTGTCGACTTGTCTGTCACAGGTTGTAGCCTATTTATGTGTCTGTCTCTGTGGTTTTACCCTATTTCCGTGTGTCTAAGTTGTTATAACCTATCTTCTTGTCTGTCTCAGTATTTGTAGCCTATCAACATTCAGTCAGTTGTAATTTATTTGTCTGGCTTGCAGGTTTTAACTTTATGATTGTCTGTTTCAGTGACTGTAGCTTATCTACATGTCTGCTGTTGATCTCTTGTTATATCTCATTGGAAACCCATTTCCTATGGCAGGGAATATTCCAAAGTAAAGGAGAGCCCTTGATAATTCGTACTTTGGGTCGAGTGAGGAATTTAATTTATAGTAAATGGGTACCAGAAATGTTTATAATTTATCCTGTCTTTCGACGATAGCTTAAAATACTGAAGCTCGTATTCCTAGTTGAAAATGTCCTAAGAATTCAATTTTGGGTGTGGAATGTATTGCGGCTTATCGTTCGACCTTAAAAGAAATCCAGCCCAAGGAATTTTAGTATATCCTTTATATAAGTGATTTAGAATATGATTAGTTATCAGTCTTATCTCTTATGCGTTTCCCATCGACTTCACGAAATTTGATAAGCACATATATGATGAATGACGGTAATGCTAACTTGCTATTATAATGATGGCTTCCTGTAGAGGTAATAGCGCCATCTCTGCTAGCTATATACAGCAGATATCGATACAATTTCGAGCATCGAAGAAATTACATAAACGTGTGTGACCCTTTTTTGTTATTTTTTTTTTTTGGGCGATTGGAAAAGAATAATGGGACACGAGATGCCAAAAACAGTATGAGGAAGATTTTATTTTTTTTGGAGGGAGGGAGAGGGAATAGATCTTTTTCCTCATTACCGATTCAAATACCTATATCTACTCTTCCCGTTTGTTTTCGACCAACTTCCCATATTACTATTGCAAGCGTACTCTCTCTCTCTCTCTCTCTCTCTCTCTCCTTTTGTCCTGTCATTAAAAGCTTTCGTTTCTCATGGCATTTTAACTCAAGTTCGTTTGGTTTGTGTTAGATGTTAAGAGAAATAGAATAGGATCGTGTGCCCATAATACGGATAGCGGTTAACGGTTGCTTTAAATTAGTACTTCTTCCTGCAATAAGTTTCCGTAGTTTTATGTCTATATAGGAATAGGCTTGTCTTCCACGCTGGAGTGTATACTGTAATCAGTCTGTTAGCTTTTATGTAGTCCTTGTAAATAATTTCATCCTCGTCTGTGAGGCGTGTTGTGTGTACTGAAAGACTGTGCGCGATGCGTGTAATTTTGTATTTTCACTGCATGCTCTGCGGGGTCTCTGTTGCACAGGCTTTTCCAAGTAGTTTCAGGAAAGTTTATATGATTGTTCCAGGCGCATTCGTTCCCTCGCACGATGAGACGGGCGAGGGTATGCACTGTCAACATTTATATATACTGTAAACTCTTTTCCCGCTGGTGATGGAGTGGAAGAAGGAGAGAGAGAGAGAGAGAGAGAAAGAGAGAGAGAGAGAGAGGAGGTTGGTGGAATAGAGATGGAATAAGGTAGTGAAAAGCCATCGTTACTTCGGAGTTATTGCGGGAGCTGATTGTGGCTGAGGTGACCAGTTGACCATGAGCTGGTAAAGGTGACCATGACCTAATGATGATAAGAGGCTTTATGGTAGGTGTAGGGATGACGTGGTTAGGCTGTGTGTGTGTGTGGATCACAGCCTGGCCAGCTAGGGTGAAGGGAGAACCTCTCTCTCCTGACCATATCAATAATGAAGTGTTTTCGTGGAGAGAGTTCCAGGTAGTAGTACCGGGAGGAGGGCTTCCAGCCGGGATACTGCATCAGTTCCAGCCATCCAGGGAGCGAGGGAGGTTGCTGGAAGAGCCTAGATCTAGTCTCACTCCTGTAGTAGTTGATAATCTGATAGCAACGTGAGAAAGACTTCTTTGAAAATTACAAGTCTCTGTTTACATTCCATCCTCACTTCAGAAGAATAATTCATTAAGTGCTTCTGGATGATCTCTTGACCGCCACTTAAACAGCGACTGAGTGACTGACTCTGGCAGTAAGTGGACTTCTTCGACTTTTCCAAAGACTTCAGTTACTGCCAGTCTACTCGACTATCTGTGGGTGACAGTGAGGTCCCTCTGGTAAGGCAGGACTTCAATCCTAGACGTGAAGAAAGCCTAGATGTCTCCCGCTGGTAAACTGTGGTTATCCAGGACTTGGTTGGAGGCAAGATCAAGTGCGAGTCTCTGCGGCTGTCTGTGACTCCAACGCTGCCTGTGGCTCCAGCTGTCTCTGCGTCTGCGGTGACGGCCGTGTAGCACAATTTGCTCTTCACATGAACCAGTAGCATTCAGTCTAACTCAAGTAAGTGTTGTTTTTGCGTTTCTGTGGTAGCAAGAAAATGCACAATTCCCACCATACGAAAGCCTACAGAATATCATCCAGCTAGAATTGTTTATATATATATATCTATATATATATATATATA
>JAYMFT010234490.1:0-11141 GCA_038088735.1 Panulirus argus | reverse complement strand
GAAATGGCTCGATACGTCTTTACCTTTTTGTCACTATCTGCCTCAAGCACGAGGATATTGTCCATTTTTCCCCGTTGTTATTCTTATTATCATTATTATCATTATTATTATCACTTATTATTATTATCATCATTATCGTTATTGTTGTTACTATCATTGTTATTATTATGTCTCTTCAAACAGCCATCATATCGTGCCCGTATTTCATTCCCCTCAAAACTGAGTCTTCCAATCCATCCTAACTTACCCCTGAGAGGTGTGTAGCCCTCATTTAGCTTTCATTCCCATACGATATGTATTCCTCTACAGACAGGTCATTCACTTCCCTCGGTTCGATTCCCTTCTCAGAACTGTCTTTCCTCTTCGTCAGTTATTCTGTTCCCCTCAAAAGTGTTTCCTCAGTGATAACTATTTTATTTTCCCTCTTTTAACCTCGTCAGACGAGTCTCAAACTCCAGCTGCTCAATTTCCTTCATTACTGCATTTCCAGTTCGAGAGCTGGTTATCATAAGACTTTCTATCTGTCTTTCCTCACTAATCTTTCCCCCTTACGAATGATTTCATTCCCCTCAGGTCGTTATCATACTCCCCCTACCTGCTTTCCCCTCAGTAGCGCGTTCCCCTTTATAGTCTATTTATTGCCTTCCGAAAGCTATTCCATATCCGGTAGATATCTGCAGTTTTCTTTACTTAAATGCAAGTGTCAGGATTCCTGGCTCGGCAAAATCCTCAACAGTTGGCATCTACTGCTTTAATCTTGTGTGTGGTTCATGCTTAAGGTTTTTTCACACCTCTGGACTTTGATTTTATTGAGTTCTTCCCTTGTCGTGCCCTTTATATACAGTTAATTATTTTTTCTTTATGCGGAAGGCTCCAATCAAGTCGAGGGGAAGGGGTAAGGTAATGTAAGTGTTCTGGGAAAAAAGGCGAAATACCTGCTTTTGCAAGGGTCTGGAGAGAGCTGTTAAGATCTGTAGGGTATTATGATTCCTGTCTGACAGTTTGTTTGACTTGCCTTGGGTTTTCCCGCCTGTTATTTTCCTCATCTTTAATATCGCCCTTGGCGCTATACAGTCCATCAAGGTCTTGACACAGTTTCTCATTACGTAGCGCCGTATAGTCTGTCAACGACTGTACTTTCCCATCAAATAGCACAATACAGTCCCTAAAAAACAGTACACATTTTTCCATTGCATGGCGCCATATAGTCCATCAAGGCCTTTATACAATTTCCTGTTACACAGCGCAGTGCACTCCACCACCGACTATACATGATTTTTCATTACATAGCCCTATATAGTCTACCTAGGACTATACATAATTTCCCATTTCATAGCGCTATACAGTCCATCAAGTCTTATACATAAATTCCAATTACATAGCGTTATACACTTCATTAAGGCCAATACATAACTTCCCACTGCATAGCACTCTGCAGTAAACTTTGATGATCATTTCAGTAACACAGATCCCCGTCATGTTTTAATCCAGCAAAAGAAATACCTAACAGAAATAATAATCTGTTATATCTTTCTTGAAACAAGAAATAATCTTTTTCGTATTTAATATCTATTATTCCTTTCTGCTTATCAGCGGAGTAATCGATACTCATTTGACTGTTCGATCGCAGTCGACATGAAGTGTACAACTTAATCTCTGAGCGCACGATAGTTCGACCCTCGGGGACTAGCATAATGGCCTAGCCTTTGACCTGGCCCTTTAAGGGTGAGGTCAGGCTCGCACCACCATACCCAAGGGTCGTACTGTCAACTTCAAGGGATCGTATGGCCGTGCTCATGGGGTTGAGAAGAATGTGGCAGTCATGAGAAAGTTTCATGGGAAAACACCACATTGAACGTACACAGTACATTTCTGGGAATTGCTCTGACGCTCCTCTAGGGGAAATGTTGCGCATGTACCTCTTGGTTCATAAATACCCAAAAGAAATATAGAAATTAGTAATAAAATCGTAATTCTCCATATTCGTGTTGGGGTGAGTGTGACGTAAAGAAAGACCATGAGCATTATAACCTTCAGGTTCACACACACGCCCTCTAACCTGACAATTGCGTCTCGCAAAACAGAGGAAGCTGTCTGGCACAAAGGATATTTTTGCAGATTCGGACAGGCGAACGCAGAGTCTGAAACAAAGGCTTCAGTGCCACAGAGGATAACAACAGTTTAATGTTGTACGTGTGTCATTTTTCCATGTGACGTGCTTTATTATCAGAATTCCAAAACGTCTCTTCCAGTCAATAAATTGATGACTAATCTAGTAAAAAAAAAATTAACCGTAGCAAATGCTGTTGAACGGATCAAGATAGAGTGAAAAAACTACATTGACCTTAAACATGCAGCTTGTGTCTTGGCTGCTCGAATACTCGAAGTAATTACAAAGGTCGAGAGATTACAGGCCAGCTGTTCTGTCAGTTGGTGCATCAGAAAAAAGAAAAGATGCATAGAACAGATGGAGAAATCGCCTGAGAATCTCCAGACTTGAATATCATGAACAAATATCCACCAGTTAATATAAGACTCACTTGTTTTTGTAGCAGATTAAATATCATGAAAGAATATGTTCATGTGACTACTCTATAAATTTTATGATTTTTATTGTTCCAGGGCAATATCATCGCGCTCTTACGTTGTAAGTTTGACCTGTATAGAAATATGTATCGGTGGAAAGTGAATAAGCTCAACAATAAATATTCGAGCGAGTTTACAGCAGATTTTGGTAATACAGGTCACCCAGGGCAACACTTGTCTGCTGCGTTACGCTGCTGAGAGTAACAAGAAGGATTGATTAAGTCCCGTAAGTCCCGTCTAGGCTGGGATATTAACGACAGATGGACACTTCCGTGCCAACACCTCGCTACAAAACAGGAGGGGACTAGTTCACTTGCTGTTGTTGACCACGAGAGTAAAATTATGCGGAAATACTAATGGCGACACTGAGAGCTTAAAGGCCACTGTCCGTGTAGGCTCACCGGCGTTAGTCATTCTGATCGTCAGACGATACATCTGTGGGCGGAAGGCGACACAGAAGCGCTCTGATACGCCCCCCGAAGCTTCTTCACTGGCCACACAATTGCGAACGCTTGGTACGGAGCTGGGTACTCACCTGCTGTTCTGTCAGCTTGAGCGCCTGGGCCAGGTCCGCTCTCTCCGGGCCGGACAGGTAGCGCTGGTGGGCGAAGCGACGCTCCAACTCGAACACTTGGGCGTGACTGAAGGCCGCCCGGCACCGCTTCTTCCGGGGGGCGCGCTCACCCTCCGCCGTCTCACCTGCGGTAGGCGCAGAAGAACAGACCCGGTGGTGTTATAGAGGAACTTAGAAATTAGTCTAGTGTTTTATCATTGGTGTTTATGAAGGCTGTATGACAGTCTAGGGAAAAGAACTGATAATTAGTTTGGAAGATTTGTTATTTATGGCGAGCTGCAGGTTGTTTTTTTCATATAGATGCTCAAAAATATGTACATATAGGAAAGAAAATTGAAGCAAAAAAAAAGTTCACGAATGCGAGCGATCTATTGGTTATAAGACAGGGAATCAACGGAAATATAAGATAATATTATATAAGACAGGGAATCAACGGAAATATAAGATAATATTAACAAGAGGGCCAGAGAAGTCATGTCCTATAAGAGTGAAGGAAATGTGTAAAAAGACTTAAAAAAAAAAAGCTCCCAGCAATGCTACAATTTGGTACAGTCAACAGAGCAGGATATTAGGATACATTGTATCTGTCAGATCTGTAGGAGGCGTTGGGCCTGAGATTTTTACTTACAACATACACCACAGGAAGAGTCTTGAGGATTTTCAACCTCCTGAACATCACGATAAAACCCCATGGGCGCGATGGTACGATCCCTTAGCACAGCGGTACGACCTATGAGCACGACGCTACGACCCTTGGGTATAACTGGCGTAACCTTTATTAAACGTCACGCCGTCATACCCAAAGGACATACCCTCGCGAAGAGACGGTTACCATTGCGGTAGCCCTCGGGTGACGCGACCGTGAGAGAGGAGCGCAGGGTCGATGGATTACGGAATTAGTAGGTTTATGGATCGTTAAACTTTAGATCAAATAATTGCAGATGGAAAAGCGGTGTTGAGATCGCCATTAATCTGTATTAAAGGTGGTCCGTGTGGCGCTTACTGCTCATTATGGCCCGTTTGATGATGGTTGTTACGCTGTGTGTCGCATTTTGTTTGAGTTATATGTATGTATGATGTTACCGGACTGTGCCTGCACGAGGTTATACCCCGAGTGTAGAGTCAGCTTTTGCGAGTCTGTATCATTGAGAGTACTGCCTCGTCAAAGAACTTGCGCCAAGTGGTCTACGTTTCTCTGCTAATGGAAGTAGTGCAACCCTAGGCTGCAGAGGCATTTAAAAAGGAGCTAGGTAACACCAGGATTCTTTCACAGAACTTCATACCTGGGTAATTATAACCTTTTGGGACGGGGTAGGAAGAACACTTCCCACGTATTCCTTGCGTGTCGCAGAAGGCGACGAAAAGGGTGGGAGCGGGGGCCTGGAAATCTATCCCTCCTGTATTATATTCCAAGTGAAGGAACTGAGGAAGGACCTGTGCTTCAGTCAGGAGCCGGGAATCATGAATTCTTTTTTAGAAGGAGAAGTTTCTGGACGAAATTTTATTCCTTTTCGTCCACGATGATGCAGCCTCATAGAAGGTGACTCACTCCCGGCTTAATCAGCTACAGAAACATACGTGAAGAGATAGCTAGATATGTACTTGCACACATACAAGTATATATTTATATATATATATATATATATATATATATATATATATATATATATATATATATACTTTAGAATGATAAAGATGTTAAGATAACGAACAAGATATTGAATGTTTGTTATATCTTTATTTATCCAATCTGTCTTAATCATTCATTATTTCTTTAGATTTTTGCTTGCAAAAACTATGATCAATGCTTCTCGTGCATCATCTGTAGCAATGGAAGTGCCATTTACGATTATCTAACCAGCAATAATGACAATTCTCATGATCGATCGTCGTAACTTGTTACAACTTTTGATGGACAGAAAAGAATTATGTGTTTGTGCACCAACAGCAGACGTAACAGCTGTTCATTAAGAAAGTTTATGATTGTTAAGCGTTTCTTGTTGACTGATTGTTCCGTGATTGTACTTTCGTGTGTTTCTTGCGTTAGTATTAAGTGTGATGAATTCATATAGGATTTTGGCAGATTGCTTTATGATTTTGAATGTTGTTTGAGGTCTGGTCACTGTATGGAGTTATATATCTGTTCTGAAGTCACTGTTGTAACTGTTTTTACGTGTAATCTGTGTGACTGATAATACGAACTGGTACTGTCGTGTGTTATGGTGAACGGATATGTGTTACGGGTAACGGACACCTTTTACGAATAATGGACGTGTTACGGATAATTGATCTGGGTTACGGATGATTGTCGTGATTTACCAACAACGGACATCTTACGGATAATTGTTGTGAGTTACAGATGACTGACATGGATTACGAATGATTCGTGTGCTAGAGACACCGGACATATGTACCTGAGAACGAATATGCGTTATGGATAGTGGAAATGTGTAACGGACAACGAATATGTGTAGCGGGTAACGGACATACGTTACGGACATGTTTTACGGATAAAGGGTATGTGTTACACATACCCCGTGTGTTACGAATAAATGTAATATGCTACGGATAAGTAACGCATGTTACGTATGACGATTGTAAGATACAAGAGCAGTCACAGAAATAGTTAACAACGCCTTGAGACTGTTTTAATTGATGATTATTCACACTAATTAGGAAAATCCACTTAACGATCAGGACTAAATGGTGGTCTGCAGGATAGTCAGACACGTCACAGTCCTCCGTAACGGATGCGTTACGTAGTTACGATTCTGAGCGGAAGTTCGTCCATGGGTCGTTCTCCGTAAGTGCTACGTTGCCTCGTTACTTTCCTGAGTGGCAGTTCGCGCCAGCTGTTGAATTGGTAGTTGTTACTGGTGTGGCAGCCAGCGGATGCTGATATTACGTCACGGGGGGAGGAGGAGGAGGGGGAGGGGGGAATCAGTACTGGTGGTGGTGTCGGTTTCGGTACGTGACGACGATGGTGGTGACGTAACAGTTACTTATGATGATGATACGCAAGTTTAGTGATGATGATGGTGATGCTTTAGTAGTTAATGATGGTACTCAAAGGCAGATAAGGTAATTAGTAGGGTTGATTATGGTACACAAAGGTACATATGATGATGATTGGGGCTGATTATGGTAAAAAAGATAGTCATGATGATTGATTACGTTGATTATGGTACACACAGGTATTGCTTATGATCAATGGGATTAATTATGGTGATTGAAGACGATAATGATTAAACAGTATTGATTACGGTGAGTAATGGCAGTCTTGATATTAAAATAGGATCAGTTATATCACAGAAATGTTAGTAAAACATTGCTGATTGTGTAATATAAGTACTACAGCGTAACAAAGGTTGGTTACGGCATATGAGATGATGTGACGGGCGATTATGTCACATACCGACGATGATACAGAAATAATGGGTATGTGAGGACGATGCTTTTACGTGCTTCTTTATTGTAAGTAACAATGATAGTACAGTGTTGATTATGGTTCTTAAAGGTTGTTGATCATAGTACATACCGATGATACAGCAGTGTTAGTGATGGTACATAACAATTGATAAGTAATATTACTGATTCCGGTACAGGAGAGTGATCGACGCTGATTGTGGTACACGAAAATGATGATGCAATTACGCTGATTATAGTGCTGTTCGATAATGTCTTTAGGGGTCAGTGATGGTGTGGGATGTGCTAACATGGCTAATGATGTCACAGGTGTAGATAATGCTGAGGACGGTGGTGATTATGACACACGAGTCGTCCGGTGTTACATCGATTATAGAACATGCCTGGGTTGGTGTAACAGCGGTTTCTGAGTTACGGGAGGGAGGTGGATGATGTGACGCTTGTGACAAAGGTGCAGGATAGTGAGAGCGTCACCACATGATGTGACGACGATGACTTAATGTGACGACATTCCTTATGACCATGACTAATGAAAGTGACATGTTCCTCATGATATCAGACAATCCGTAGCTTTTGAAAGTGTCATGAGTGAGCCATGTGCAGCATGCGAGTTTCATGGACTGCGCTGTGAGTCGTGAGCGAAAGTATCATTATGAACCGAGCCATGTTTAGTGAGCTGATCCGTAAGTAAAGAAAGATTTGTGAGCTGAGTCGTGAGTGGGAAACGTTTTATGGGCTGAACAATGAGTAGCGAAAGTTTTATGAGTTGAGCCGTGGGTAGCGAAAGTTTTATGAGTTGAGACGTGAGTAGCGAAAGTTTTATGAATTGAGCCGTGAGTAGCAAAAGTGTTACGAGCTGCGCCGTGAGTAGCTATAGTTTAATGAGTTGAGCCGTGAGAAAAGAAAGTTTTATAAGCTAAGCTGTGTGTTCGTGAGTACGCAGTACGTCCTATCACAACACAGATTGAGTAGCTGGAAGGATACGGTCTGCTATATGCTGGAGTGAGGGGAGCAGCTAATTAGCGATCATCAGTGACGATGATATATATATATATATAATTCTATCATTACCTAAGGGTCCTGTCATTATTAGCGGACAAGCATGTGAAAGATACGGACGGTTCATTCAGCTAGCTACGGTATGGCGTCCATCTGATCATTCTCTGGGAAGGTGAGGTGCAGGATATTTCCTCCTGCCGTAGGATCCTCCGGGAGGCGGCACGACTATAGATGTGGGTAGAATCCTTCTGGTTTCCCGTAAGGCACAGTGGTCGACTTTGTTGCAGAGTTACCAGCTCCCTCTCCGCGGAGGCCGCTGGCCGTAGCGTACATGCAACATTTCCCCCCGAGGGGAGCCTTTGCAACACCCAACGGGAGGCCATTCAACGCTCGAGGGGAGCTGGGCTTGAGAGGAGACATGCCAACACTCGAAGGAGTCATGTCAACACTAGGGGAACCATCTCGACACTTGAGAAGCCTTGCCAGAACTTGAGGGGAATCATGCCAGCAATAGTGGAAACGTGCCAACGCTTGAGGGTAATTGAGCCATCATTTGAGATAAGCCATACCAACGCTTGAGGGGAACGGTGCCAACACTTGAGGGAAACCATACCGACACTTGACGAGATCCATACCAACACTTGAGGGGAAGCATAGTAGCACTAAAGGGAAAATGTACCGATGTTTAAGGGGAAGCATACCAGCACATGAGGGGAACCATAACAACACTTGAGGGGAACCATACCAACACCTGGGAAGAAGCAAACCAACAACACTTAAGGAGAATCAAACCAACACTTGAGGGGAATCAAACCAATAATTGAGAGATATCAAACCAACACTTGAGGGGAAGCAAAGCAACACTCGATCTCACCTTTGCTCTCAGAGGTATCCTGCTGGGCTGGTTGGCCGTGGTCCTCGCGGTCGCTGTGTTCCATGTCCACCTCCTCCATGCTCATCTCCGAACACGGTGAGGCGGACCTGCTCCTCCTCCCCAGGAGGCTGAAGCCCTCTGGAGATGAGGTCGCCTCCCTGGCTTCCGCCGACCTCGGGTTGGAGGCGCTGGTGGGGCCTCCCGACGAAGGCTCGATCGAGGAACTTACTTCTGGGTGAATGGCGTCCTTCGAGAGGTCCATGGGCGAGGGGGAGCTGTACTTGAGCACCGACACGGGCCGGAAGCCCAGGGGCGGGGAGGTCCGGAGGTCAGCTAGGCTTCTGTGGTGGTCCGGGGTGGTACGCAGGTCGGAGGGAGACCGGTTCTCCATGCGGGTGAGGATGTCGGTGATGGAGAACGGGGTGACGGAGGCCGTAGTCTGTGTCTGACTATCGGGGGAACCGGGCTTTTCCATCTTGATCAAAGTCTCCATAACAGTGAGGTACGCGTTCCCCTCTCACGTGCAGAAACTCTCGTCGGCAAACATGGAAATCGTAATAAAAAGTGTAAATTATTTTCCTCTCCCTCGGCCAACACACTCTTCATTCAGGTCATCGCAAAGTCGTTCGTCGGGAGGGATGAGCGTCAACAAGTCCACAAAACCTCTCCCCGACCCTCCTCAGTCCACCATTCACAAGCAGCCACAAAGTTCCGAGTGATGACCAGCGCACGTGTGCTGAGTCCCGCTCTCCACACACCCTCAATTCCCCCTGCGTGTTTCCCCTCAGCCCTCGCGAGAGAGAGTGTGAGGGGTTCGTGGGCGTTCGCTACAGCTAAGGGAGGGGAGCGAGGATAGTGGCCGGACTCTGCGGTCGAGACTATTTGTACTCTAATTGGTTCTGTCACTTGCTTCTCTCTATCTCTTCCCCAGATGCTACAGCTCCATTAGACCCACGCGACCAACTTCAAAACTCATCAGGGCTTACCGAGCACCGCTGCAGTTGCCATGTCGTAAATGTGTTTTTGGTTTTGTACTTTTGCGCGTCAATCTTTTAACATACGTTTTAATTTATTTTGTAATGTTATTGTAATTTTCATACGTTGATAATTAAAACTACCCGTTTACAGAGTGTTAACCGTGTAAATAAATCGCTGTTATATGATCCACGAACTTTAGCAGGGAAAATATGTTACAAGGGGCGGGCTTTGCGCGCACCAATCAGCTGCTGTGTCTTGATATGAGGGGAGTGGGTGGGAGGAGCCTACGTTATGGCGAGGGGAGTTGCCGATCAGTGCATAACTCACGGATTATAATTTGTTTTCGCCTTGAACTGCTCATGTTCTCGGGAAAATGGAAGGCTAATTCGTCTGCAGCTCGACATTCTCAATAAGTGTATCAAGACTGCATAATAAAAAAGATATCTAATCACACAGAGGTGAAAATTAGAATAGAAATAGAAATGAGTAGTTCTCGGCAGTGTAGTTAGCGCGAGCTGTCACACAGATAAGCGAGCAGTTAGGGGGAGGCGGCAAAACATCGATTCGCACAGGATATTCAGAGAGTTCAGGCCGCGAATATCCCTCGCTGGGGCGAATATCAACCCCTACCCTCCCCTCCCCTCTCTCTCTCTCTCTCTTTCCTCCCCCCTCCCATTAGATTAACACCCCCTCCCCCCTCCACAGAGTCTTTTTCAGCTTAGATGAAAACTTGATCTTGTCTCAAAGAGAAGGTAAATCACTCGGAAATTTATTAATGGAGGGAGATGGGAGGTGTCAAAGCAGAAAGAATCGACTATTAAAAGCCACGATTTCTCACAATTCGATTGTCGCTTTTTTCCGTGTTTAATGATTTTTTAGCGACCACATTGCCAAGTACATTTAGGGGATTAGATCGCTCGTTACACGCGAAAAGGAAGCATTATTGCTGGCGCTGGATTCTCTCATCATACTCCAACAGCGTTATCGTCTGTACTATAAGTATTCTCTGCTGGCGCTACTGGATTGGTGGGTGGGCTGAGTTGCGTCAAGTCGAGCCAGTGTGTGGAGGGGAATTCTTTTTCCCCCTTTTGAGGTAAATCACAGTGTAGTAAAGAGAATAATGTTAATCAGAGGGGAGACGAAGCGTTGTTGGAAGTGAGCGAGGGGAGAGAAAGAGAAGGGATGGGGAGAAAAGAAGAGCTCTGAGGGGTAACTGCTTTAGTGGATTAAACATTGATCCAAGAGCAGCATTGATCCTAAAACATCGATCGTAAACATTGATCTCCGGTGCTTCAGCCGCAGTGCTGGCTGTGATCACCCAGCGAATTACCTGATTACCCGGACGAGGGGAACGGAGGAGGCGGAGAAGGTTAAAAAGAGGGTACGGTGAGGGACACTAAGGTGAGGGGGAACCTGCACGTTATTGTAGATGATTTAAAAAGGGGAAAAGACACACATTATATCTTTGCAGTTCCATCAAAATATTGTTGGAATTTGTGGCTTGTGACGCGAAATGAGGATAAGCGAACAGATAGTCAGATTGAGTGAAATGTAATTGCTGATATATATATATATATATATATATATAGAGAGAGAGAGAGAGAGAGAGAGAGATAATCACCAGAGAATGTGAAATTAATATCTTCATTTTCTTTAAATATTCTCTTTTCTTGTCAACCAAAATGGCCAGGATTGGGTTATGTT
>JAYMFT010234479.1:0-11141 GCA_038088735.1 Panulirus argus | reverse complement strand
ATGTGTATGTATGTATATATGTATATGTTGATATGTATGTATATATATGTATGGTGCATATGTGTGCATGTGTGTATGCAAGGGAATGGGTTTTTCTTTGTCTGTTTCCTGGCGCTACCTCGCTGATGCGGGAAACAGCAATCAAGTATAATAATAATAAAAAAATATGTTTACCATTTCCCACAACAGCTAAGTAATGCCAGATATAGACAAATAAATGGCCTTATTTCCTGACATTAAGCTCCACAGAGGACTGACACATATTTCCAATGAGTATTGCTCCCACACTAGGGGTAAGAATGTTTCTATACTCCTATTCAACAGAATTCACTCCAAAGAAATACACATGGTTGATCTACCCCTGTATGGAGTACTGCTTATTCATCTGAGCCTGCTGTTTTTCCAACTTCCTTCCATGCAAGTTTTTTGTAAGAAAGCTTATCTTGTCTAATCTTGTTATTCAATTCTCAAACTGAAAACTTCACTCACAGCACAATTTTACTTCCCTCAAATGAACCTATGAATTCCACACCTACTTGTGAGTAGGTTGTTCACACACCTCTGACTAAGTTAACTTAATGTACTACTCATGAGGTAAGTTTGATCATCGATCATCTATGTTCTGTTTACAAGATTTCTAGGTGCTATTAGCAACATAATGAGTTACTGTATTACTTCTATCTTAAGTGACAAAATAAACAACTATACTTACTTTAGCAGAATTAAACTGCGTGAAGTTGCACACGTGACATTTTAGTGCTTCTGTGGGAGCCGAATACTTCTGTAAATGAAATGGTTTTGGATGAGTTGCCTTCTAACTGAACTGCAGTATATGTTGTCATTGCACTGAAAGGTACCTATCTGCAGTATCTCATAATGAATCCTGACATAACATTTATAAGGTTAGAAAAAAAAGTGTCATTTCACCTATTAGTAATCAACAAAACTACACTAAAGTCACATGGAAAGGCAATCAGAAATTACAGTCAAACCTTGATTATGTGTAAGGATTATCTGTTTTCTTGATTATTCATGCCTCTTGGCCTAAAAACATACCTGAATACGAGAAAATGATTAAGCTCAGAATATTTACTGTAAATCAATGCAGAAACTAAATATTTTAATAAAATGTCTACATAAACATTGCGCAGACCATTACCTACACCTTCAATGAAATATTTATTTTTTTGTACTTGCTCCCTGTTTCATGCATTAGCAAAGGAGTGCCAGGAACAAGGAATGTATTCATTACTTCACATCCATTGTTTAGTTGTCATGCACAAAGCACCAAAACCAAAGCCCCTTATCCATAACCAGGCCCAATGCCTCTCATCCATACAAAAGAGTCAGGACTGCTATATAACCAAACATTCCCATTTTTGCCCTTACAGAAAGTGACCTCTTTTTCCACACACTCTCCAGCACACCCACGATCTTTGCCTCCTTATGATGCACTTCAGCTCCCATAGTTCCATCCACTGCCATGTTAACTCACATGTATCTAAATAACACTACTTCCTCCAGGTTCACTCCAATCATACTGACATGCATTTCTCCTCTGCTGAACCTCATTACCTTACTCTTATTCATATTAACTCTCAACTTCCTCTTTTTCACACAGCCTCAGCTGTTTTCAACAAGAGTCTACCACTAGAGCTCTGTCATTTGTAAACAGCAACTGACTCACCCTTCAGACCTCTCTACCCCAAGTGCCTGCAGACCAACCCCTCTCTCCAAAATCCTCATATTTACTTCCCTCACCATCCCATTTACAAACAGTTTAACAGATATGGTGACAAACCTACTTTCACCTAAAACCACTCACCATCCTTTCTTCCTCCTCACACACATCTTACTCTCTTGATTAAAATTCCACAACAGTTCTTACAGCTTTCCTCCTACAGCATATATTCATAGCATCCTCAACAAAGCATCTTTATCAACCCAATCATATGCTTTCTAAAGCTTTTCTGGTCTTCACTTGCTTGAGGCTATACAGTGAGTGAAAACTCACTTTTAGCAAGGTTGTATCACCGGAATTAATCTTGTCAAAGAATTTCTAACTCCAAAGGAGTCAATGTTTCCCTGCTAGAAGATATAGCACAGCCTTGAGCAGCAGGAGCCTTAAGAAAGGTCTTGGGTAACACCAGGTAATTATAAATCTGATGGTCTGTGCCTGCCCCAGCCTCTTAACCACACTACTCTGCCATACAACTTACCAAGTATACTCAAGAAACTAATACCTCTATACTGGAACATTCATTACCTTCTTTGAAGGGGCAAATGAAAGATGAGTAAGAAAATATCAGCAAATTTCAGGGAGAATAAGAAAGTAGTTAAGAAGGAGGAGAATAGTGTCAAGAGAACAATAGAGCACGGGGAAGTGGTAACAGGCAAAGAAGTATTTTGAAGGACTGCTGAATGTACAAGACATTAGAGGGGCAGATGTGAGATATCTTGGATGCGAAGGTACATGGAGTAAGCGAGTAGTAGCAAATGGTCTAGTGAAAAGAGGAGTGGTAATGAAAGTCTTGAGAAGATGAAGTGTGACAAAGCAGCTACATCGGATGGGACAACAGAAAATTTCTTAAAAAAGGTGACAGTGATGTTGATCTACTTAGCAAGGATTTTCAATATATGTATGTATGACAGAAGATAAGCTTAAGTAACACATACAAAGCAAAATTATTAAAAAAATATGGTAGTTTTTCGGCAATCATTCTGAATTCTAACAACTGTGATGGCACTCCAAATGACACATATATGTATTCATTACTATATTAGTGTCTTATGATCACTTTTTTACATACTTGTTTGCTGTTCCCAGCACTAGCAAGGCAGCATAAAGAACAGAAAGAAAAACTGCCTCATTCACCCATATCCACACTCCAGCTGTCATGTGTTGTGCATCAAAACCAAACACCCTATGGACCTTTTGGTTGCTTCCCCTGAATGCTTCATATGTATTGGTCCACTGATGGCACATCGCCCCTATATATTGCACTGCACCAATTTCCTTTTCATACTTGATTGCCATTTCCTACATTAACAAGGTAGAGCCAAGAACACACAAAGGCCACATTTGCTCAAAGCCATTCTCTAGCTATCATGTTTAATACACTGAAACCACAGCCCCTATCCATAACCAGGCCCCAAACTCTTTTCTATAGTTTCCCAGCAGCATCACATGCCCTGGTTCAGTCCACTGACAGCACGTCAATCCCTAAATACCACATCAATCTAATTCACTCTATCCCATGCATGCCTTTCATCCTCCTATATGTTCAGGCCCTGATCACCCAAATCTTTTTCACTCCATCCTTCCATCTCAGATTTGGTTTCCCCTTCTCCTTGTCCCCTTCACTTCTGACATGCTTCCTTTCTGTTAATCTGTCCTCGCTCATTTTCTCAAGTTCAAACCATTCCAGCACACCCTCTTCAGTTCTCTTAACCACACTCTTTTAATTCAAACAACTCTCTGGTTCCCTTTTATTACTTAACTGATCAAACCATGTCACATCACATATTGTCCTTAAACATTTAATTTTCAGTACATCCACCCTACTCTGTTGTCCTCATCTATAGCCCATGACTTACATCAATACAACACTGCTGGGACTACAGTACCTTTGAACATACCCACTGTCGCTCTCCCAGATAATGACCTTTCTTTCCACACATTCTTCAATGCACCCTCACCCATTCTATGACTCACTTCCACTTCCATGATTACATTCACTACCATGTCCACTCCCAAATATCTGGAACACTTCATTTCCCCCAGATTTTCTCCATTCAAACTCACACCTAACTAACTTGGCCCTCTACCCTACTAAACACAATAACCTTGCTTTTATTCACATTTACTCTCACATTTTTCTTTCTCACATTCTTCCAAACTCATTCACCAACATCTGCAGTTTCTCACTCAAATCAGCCACCAGTTCTGTGTCATCAGCAGACAACAACTGACTTACTTCCTACAGGCTGCATACTTGCCTTGCCTCTCTGTCCAAAACTCTTGCATTTCCCTCCCTCACCATCCAATCCTTATGAAAATAAAACAGCCATGATATCACACACACCTGCCACAAACTAACCTTCACATGGAACCACCCACTCCCCTATCATTCTACTCATACAAATGCCTTACACCCTTGATAAAAAATTTTCACTGTTTCCTGTAGTTTTCTTCCACATCAAAAATTCTTTAGACCTTCCACAGCTCTCATCATATGCTTTCTTCATATCCATAAATGCCAGAGAAAAAACCTTGTATTTCTCTAAATATTTCTAAAACACATTCTTTAAAGCAAAAACCTTATCCACAAAGCCTCTACCACTTATGAAATCATAACGTTCTTCCCCATTTGGACGCTTTGTACATGCCTTCACCCTTTCAATCACCTGCCTCCTATAAAACTTACCAGGAACACCTAAACTTATACCTCTGTTGTCTGAACACTCACATTTGTTCCACTTGCCATTATACAACAGCATTATATAAGCATTCTGCCATTCTTCAGGCACCTATTAACAACAGTCAAGCCACTTTACCACATATTTGTCTAAACTTTCTCCTTCCAAACACACTTCAGCATCCTTGGTGTGACGATTCATACCTGGGCCATCCCCATGCAAGACAAATGAAAGCACAAGACTACAATGATCTAACAAAGGTATGAAAAAGTGAGAAAGTAAGGTCCATGAGAAAAATGTTTGAAATATTTTATATATTAACCCAATTACACTCCAAATTAAGAAGCAACTTCAAATCAACTATAATTTCATAACCTACCGATTTATCTTTCTTTGGAGATTCCTTTTCTTCTTTTTTATTTTCACTGTCCCCTTCAGCATCTAAACTCTTGCTGACATTCTGCTCCTCCTTATTCTCTTTCTCCTCTGAGGACTTACCATCGTCATCTTCCTCCACTGCTTCCATTTCTGCATTTTTTGTCTCACTCCTGAGAACATAATTCTGTATAAAAAAATCTGCACACTGGCCTTAGTCATCCATTATGTAACACTTGGAAAAAATAATGAATTTCTCCTCTTCCTTATGTATGGTATGTTGTCCTCAAGCTATACTAACAATGATCATTGTCAATCCGCAAATCATAGAGTAACCCTCATAACTTCCAGTTCATTCTTCCTAGCTTCCCTAAATTCTATATCCACTTTCTGCTTGTTTTTAGTCCCCTTCATCCCTTGTGAATTAATACTGTGACAATGCACAATTCTGTATAAAGTTCTTACTGTAGGCAGCCAACTACTTTACTTCTGTAATTTCTAACTCCCTCTTGAGGGAGTTCCAGGGGGGAACAGGCATCACAGATACAGACATAGAGAGTGTATTAGATTTTTCATCAACAGAAAGTGCAGATATATGCTCTTCACTGTTTATACATTAGTGATGTAAGAAAAAAAAAATTGCTCACATCCACTCTCTAAAGATGTATAATACACTAAAACCAAAGCCTCCATATCAACAGCCATGCCCCACTGATTTAATCATATTCTCCCGATGGGTCATAGTTTCCCAATATTGCAAGATCCTCCTTCTAGAGTACCATTAACTTGCTCTGTTGTTCTTGAGATAATTTAATATCTATCCCTGGGGCCTGGAAAATAAAAAATACTTTCCATATATTCCCCGCATGTCATTATGGACAACAAAAGGGGGCAGTAGCAGGTGGCTGGAAACCCTTTCCTATAAGGAAAATACGAAAGAGCCAAGTCCGGTGTGCTCATCCTCCTCAAAAACTCAGGATAGGGTGTTTGAATGTGCCTTTAGCCTTTCCCTTTAACTTAGCTCTCTTAATTCTGGTACCATCTTTGTTGCCCTTTTCTTGACCTTCTTTATCCATCATCTGTTCTTTAAGTGCAGTAACCAAACTTAAGAACGTTCTAATTTTGGCCTTATGGAGAATATGAAGAGCTTGCTAAATATTTCTTTACCCATGTACTTGAAAACTATTATGATATTTGCCAGATGACAGTTTGTCTCCTTTGCTATTCTCCTATTGTGGGTATCTGATGAGAAGTTTGGGGCAATGCTGACTATCAACTCCCTCTCACAAACAGAATCCTGAAGCTTATTTCCTGCAAGACAATAATCCAACTGAGGCTTTTTCTCACTCTGTCCCAACCTCGTTACTTTACGCTTGCTTGAGTTGAATTTCATCAGCCCAGTATCATGACTTTTGCATCATTCGCAAACATATTGAGGTAAGAGTCCACACCTTCAGGAAAGTCATTTACATGGATCAAAAAGAGCAGCATTCCCAAAACAGTACCCTGGAGCATTCCAACTGTGATCTCTACCCATATGGAGAAGGCTCCTTTAACATGTATTTTTTGTTTCCTTCCACTATGATAATCTCTCCATTGGAGGAGTCTCCCCCTTATTACTACATGGTATTACATCATCTTAATCAGCCTCCCTGCAGTATTATGTCAAATGCTTTCTGGCAGTCAAGATATGCATAAACTACAGCAATATTTAAAAGAAAACTTAACATAAGGCTGAAATCATTCCTAGATGAACCAAGAATTGATAACTATGTACTGCAGGTTGCAGCTGAAAAAGGGCAGTCTTACACCTCAAGCAAGATATGCGGAAAACGTTTCACGCAAGCCCTGCCATTATGGATAAATCTTGTAGGTATTCACAGGTAGGCATCTTTCCCTTTTGTCTAAAACATAGCTCTCTCTCGTAAAAACCCATGAAGTTTATTACACATAATCTCCTTTCATGAAAACCATGCTGTCTCTCTCTTGGGTAATTTGTGCACAGTAGAAAGTCATCCATTTGCTTTCTGATTAACTTTCTCAGTATCTTACAGACCATATTCATCAAGAGACTGGTCTGTAGTTCAGTGTAGAATGGCAAAAGGTGACAGTAAATGGAGCTGGAGAGTGGGCAAGGAAAGGGAGGTGTATGAAAAGTAATGCATACATAAGTGAGAGAAGCATGTGGCATGCAAAATGTGGAAGGGATGTGGGCACATGAGAAAGGTTAGTGAGTGATGGGGGTGATGAAGTTATGTTGTAAGTAAAAGAGAAAAGGGAGGTTTATGGGCATTAAGGCATTACTTGCAGGGAAGGAGTGCAAGTTATTGGGAGATGTACAACTGAAAGTGACAAAAGGTCAAGACGAAGGCACGGGTGCTGAAAAAGAGGGCAAATGAGAGTCAAGGTGAGACAGCATTTAAAATAATAAAAATAAAAAAGTAATAAGGGAGATCAATATAGTGAGAAAAATGTGAGAACAAATGGGATCACTGGTGAAGGGAGAAAAATTAGGAAGTGGTAACAGGTAGAAATGAGGTGAAGAGGAGATATAACAAGTATTCTGAAGGGGTGTTAAATGCGTTTGATGACAAGGTGACAGATGTGGAATGTTTTATATGTGGAGTAATGTAAAATAATTAAGTCATGGAAAGTAATTTGGTGAAAAGAGAAGAGGTAGTGAAAGCCTCGTGTAAGATGAAGTTCACCACAGCATTTGAAATGGAAGGGACAGTTGTTAAATTATTAAAGAAAGGGGGTGTTTGTGTTGTTAATTGGTTAGTTCTGCCCTGGTCCAGTCCTCTGAAAACACGATGCCCCTGCATATCACAGGGTTCTAATTCATTCTATCTTGTGCATGCCTTAAACCCTCCTATATGTTCAGGTATCAAGCACTCAAAACCTTTTCCACTCTATCCTTCCATTTCCACTTGGCTCTCGCTTTTTTCCTTGTCCCCTCCACTTTTGAGATATATACTCTTTGTCAACCTCTCCTCACTCATTCTCTCCATTTGTCCATACCATTTCAGCACACCCTCTTCAGCTCTCTCATACATACTCTTCTTATCACCATACCTCTCTTTATCATTTATCTATCAACCCTCCTCACACCACATACTGTCATCAAAATATTTCATTTACAGCACATTCACCTTCTTCCATACATTTTGATCTACATCTAATGCCTCACATCCATACAACATTGTTAGGGGCTACTATGACTTTAAGCATGCCCATCCCCACCCTCATAGATAGTGACCTCTTTCCATACATTCCTCAATGCTCCCCTCATGCAACCCTTATAACTCACTTCAACTTGCATGGCTCCATTCAAACACACTTACGAACCAACCTATCTGTCTCCAGTGCTAAACCTAATGACCTTGCTTTATTCACATTCACTGTATAAGTTTCTCCTTTCACACACACTCTCAAACTCCTAAACCACTTTCTGCAGTTTCTCACTCACATCTGCCACCAGTGTCATGTCATCAGCAAACAACAAATGACTTATACCCCTTGCAACCTCAACCCAGCAAACTGCAGACATACATCTCTCCCCAAAACCCTTGCACTCACTTCTCTCACCACTCCATCCACTGACAAATTACACAGCCATGGTGACATCATACAACCCTGCCAAGAAGTTTTAGTATTTCTTGGTTATGTTATAGGCAGAGAAAGATTAACTATGCTTGAGGGTCTGTGCCACAAAGGTATCTCCTCACCAGTCCAGAACTGAGTAGAGGCATGAATAAGCATGCAGCATCCTGCACTGCCAAAGATCTTGAAATTGTAAGAATCTTGATGACATAATAAGTGTTATTGCCCGGTAAATCCATTAATAAACACGCAAATGAAAGAAACTGTGTGAATGCAACCTTTACCTGAACCAAACTTAGATTAATACTCAGTATTTTTCTGCAATGTCTTGCAACTTGGTCTAACATGTAATTTTCCTTAATGCAAAAGACCAACAAATGTGCCTCCTACAAACACATACTAATTGATAAATAATATATACAGAACAGAATCCTTTCAGTGCTGTTACAAAGATATCATGAAAAAAATCAGTCAGTCATAATGTGATGATGATGGTAGGAAACTGGAGTGGGTTAGCATTAAAGATCGGGTTAAGTGAAATGTTTTACAGTGGTTTTGCCATACAAAAAGGATGCATGAAGATAAGTTTGTAAAGAATAAAAGTAAGAGCTTGGGAGATGGAAATATTGAAGTTAACTTGCAACCAGCAAGGAATAAATAAAGAAATATAATTAGTAGAATATCCAGAAAGGTGCTGGTGGGATGGGGCATGCCAGGGAGACAAGTTTGTAAAGAGCAACTACAAGACTTTTCTGTCCAAGGCCATATATGCAAAATAAATTGAGAGCAAGAATACCTCTTAACCAAGGGTGTTTCAAAAAGAATAGATCTTCAGAAAATCTGTCGAGAGCACTTTAGCAGAGAACTTACTTCTGCTTAGGATCTGGTTTATCAACTTTTTGACCACTTGTTCCAGTTGCAGCTTGAGCTGTCTCATTCTTCTTTTGATTCTTGGCAAGGCCTTGATTATTAACAGCCTTTTTCTTGGGATTTACATTCTTTGTTTGCTGGTCTGGTACAGATGAGCCACCCTTCCCACGACGAGGTAACTGCCTGTCAGACGCCCGACGAGGGCTGAATTTCTGATCACGACGAGGGAACTTACGTACAGGTTGACGCACTGAGGAAGAAACTGTGTGTCCTTGGTGACTGTCATAACCTCCAGCCTGCAAGAAACACTGACTGCTAAATTACAGTTAAAATAAGGGCTATCATAGAACAGCACCTCCTCTTTCTAATAACTGAGCAAAGTAGTGGTGTGCTACATATCCTGTCAAACCATCTAACTAAAAGACAAAATCAAGAGTAATCTGAGGTTCTCAAACATATCTGGTAGGTTGGAGTTTAAGACAGAGTTGGGAGGTTGGATGTTTAGTTCTTGTCAGGTTTTTCCAGTGTGTATTTGTTTTGTTGCTTATATTTGTTGGAGGTGGAAGAATCTGTGAGCAGAGGTTACTAAAGTGAAAGGGGTACAGTTTTATATTTCTACTTGGGAGGTGGTGGTTAGTTATATAGTAATTTGGGTGGGAAGAGGTCTAATGCTGTTGCAGAGATTCAGTGCCAAGCATTTGAGGTGGGTCCATACTAGAGGGATCTCAGTTTCACTTTGAAGGTGCTGAGTGATCATGGTTGCTTGGCAGCTTTTTACTGATTGCACTGTGTGGTTTGCATCTAAGTGTTGCTAGGCAGCTTTTCAATGAGTGCACTGTGTGGTTTGCATCTAAGTCATATTTGTTTTTGAAAGGGTGGAAGAAAAGGCAGGTGAGGCACACTTTAAAATGGAGCAGATGAACTGTCGGTATAAGATGTTCAGCAACTCTTTTTCTTGTCTAAAGCTGGTGCCAGTCAGTGTCCTGAAGGCAATTAGTTTGTGTATTGCATCTGTGTTTACGTTATTGGCGTGGGGAGTGAATGTATTATGTGTCCTATGTGATGCCTAGAATGGTTGGTGCTTTGTTCAGTGGGCAAGACTGTCAACTGAAGGTGACTGGAAGGTGTAAACTGGATTCATGTCTGTCATGGGTTTAAAGAGTGAGTGAAGACTTCTATAGAGATGGAGACATTCTGTTCTAGGTTGGCCATTGTCCCAAATGTATAATGTACTGATACATGCCAGTGTGGTGTTAGGGTGTTGCAATGTCATTGTGAACCTGCCTGCATACAAAAGGACCTCTACGTTGAAGTATGCCTGAGACAATGAGAAGTTGTTTAGGAAGAGATTGGACAGAGTTAGAGGAAGAACTGCTCCTTGAGGGAACTAAACTATATGGTCTTACTTTTTCGAGCTGAAGACATTGTAAGTGATTCTAGTATGAAGGTCAGCTTTGAAATTAGTCAACTACTTTTTGTCACTGTTGTGGAGGGTCAGTAGGATCCCCTGGGTATACAGAAAAGGGTCCTGAAGTTACATGATAATAATGAATTTACATTTTTTTTAATGTTAGCTGAGACAGCATGGGCAGCTGAGGCCTGAATCAAAGCCATCCCATTAATGCTATATATACATATATAGTATGTTTGAGGAAAGAAACCTGGATGATCTGGCTCTGGGTGAAACGAAGCTCAAGGGACGGAAGAAAGGTTTGGAAAAGTCTTGGGAGTGTGAAGTCAGGGGTTGCTGAGAGGGCAAGAGCTAAGGAAGGAGTAGCACTACTCCTGAAGCAGCAATTGTGGGAGTGTATGATAGAGTGTAAGGAAGTAAATTCCAGATTGATGTGGGTAAAACTGAAAGTGGATGGTGAGAG
>JAYMFT010234468.1:0-11141 GCA_038088735.1 Panulirus argus | reverse complement strand
AAAAAAAAATATATATATATATATATATATATATATATATATATATATATATATATATATATATATACAACACTTACCAATTCCTTTCTAAGCCAGGCCATGGCATTCTGAAGGTTCTCCTTCCGCCTCTCTTCAGTAAGCTCCTCCTCCTGCTGACCCTCCTCCACCACTATAGGGGTGTGAGTCTCTAGTACCTCAGTCATTTTCTCTCCCCTCTGCTTAATCAGTCCCATCCAATCCAGGTATGAGGGTCGTCTTGTTGCTAATTTCAGCCTCTGAAAACATATAGGCATTCAGATGAGGCAAGCTCTCCACTTCCTCAAATACTCTGATATTATTCTTTTCACATTCTTCTCTCTTTCTTTGCCTTTTTTTCAAATATGATTTGGTAAACATATTCTACATATTCTTTACATTTCTTCCTTTCTTTTGTACACATTCTTCTCCGTAACCTAAGCTAATGACATCCATGAATCCACATTGCTTCATAATCAAGAATAATTTTTGAAATAATGTTCATTTTAGATCATTTATCTTTCAACGTTGACACATATTGACGATATATATGGCTGGGGAGCAGCATCAAGGAACAAGGCTGGTGGGCACCATTAACAGGAAGAATAAAGGGGTAGAATCACGGGATAGGGCAGCATCAAAGAAGGAGGCCATATGGTATGGTAACTACCTCTGGACATGACCATGATGCAAGACTAGGAAATAACACCACGGGCAGCAGGTAAGGGTAGCACTGGAGTAGTAGGGTCTGGGGAGAGGTCATGAGGCAAGACTCAGGATGCATACCCATGGAAGCAAAATCTTGGAACAATGCTCAGGACAGCTGGGGACAGCCCCAGAGGGTACAACCTAAAGGCAGTGCCAAGAAGGATATCAAGGGGCACGACCTAAGGGCAGTGCCTGGAGGATGGGCCACAGTTCATAACCGAGGGACAGTGCCAGGAACCATAACCCAGAACCAATGTCAGGGGGTCATGACCTAGAACCAGTACCAGGGGAAAGGGCAAAGGGTCATGACTTGAGACAGTGCCATGGGGAAGGGTTAGGGGTCATGACTCAGGGACAGTGCAAGTGAGAAGGGTCAGGGGTCATGACTGTGATACAGTGGCAAGGGGAAGGACTAGATGTCAAGATGACTCAGGGCCCGGAGGAAGGATCCCAGAGGGAAGGACCCAGAGATCATGGCCCTGGGCCAGTGTCAGGACCCACCGTGGCCAGGTCACGGACTCTGGACATGTCGTCGTTGCTCTCCTCGATCTCTCGCTGCTTTTGGTTGAACATGTTGTCGATGTCGATGGCAGGACTCCTGCAAGACCAGGGGTGCTTATAAGAGTGCTGGCACTGGTGGTGGTAAGTGCTGGAAAAGCAACTGAGAAATACTAGCATTGATGGTAACAGTTGAAAGTGCTGGTGGTAATCGATGGAAGTCATATAGTAAACGCTGGCTGTGGGGGTGGTAAGTGCTGGAACTGTCAGATGTTAGTGTTGTTTTGGTGATGAGTGTTGGAGGTGTTGGTGGAAAGTGTTGTTGGTGACGATGATAAGTCCTGACACTGACGGAGGTATATGATGGCAACATTGGTAGTTAAATTCGACAGACACAGTGGAAGTTCTAACGCAACTGCTACAAGAAGGTGGAAGGTGGAAAGCGTTGGCTGAAGAGGTGTTTGTGCCTACATAGACGGTGTCTGGTGGTAAATGTAAGCAGTACTGACACTAGAACAGGCATTTCTGGATTACAAGTGTTGAGATACGTTGTTTGTAAGTGTGTCTTTAGAAAATGTAAGTGGTGCCAACTGGTGGTAAGACAAGTAACTGCAACTGTACGTTGTAGAAATAAGCCCAGACAAGGTGGTGTACTGGAAGGACGTGTAAAGGGACCAGCATGAGACAGGATGGCCACACGTACCACTGGATATCAAAAAACAATTATCCGTTACAATATAATGACTCATAATGTTACGAACTCTCACATCAATTCACAATATGACAAAGTACCGTAAGATTTTGAACAGCCTGGGTGGCAGCAGTAACAGCCAGATTATATGGGTCAGTCAGGGGTCATGCGGGTCAGTCTGGGGTCATGAGGATCATGCAGCTTAGTCTGAGGTCGCGTGGGGTCATGCGTGTTAGTCTGGGGTCGTGCTGGGTCAAGCAATGTCACCAAGAACTATCCTAGGGTCACGTCAAATCATGCTGGCAAGGTTATACAGTCATACTTTCTATACTAAACCAATCATTGCTATCTAGGGTCAGTTCAGGCACGTACTGCTGGGACGGTTAGGGTTATACTAGGTCATGTAGGGACAACCTTCATTATAATTAGGTATGTATTGTAAGAAGGTCATGTTGGCCCAAGTAAAGTAAAGATAGTTATTTAGTCATGTTATGTACTAGGTCATGTGCGGCCACTGTAGCCTACCTAGAATCAAAGTGGGACATAAATGGTCATACAACGCCACACTGGGTCAAGAAGAATCATTGAAGTCCAAAGTGGATCATACGCTGTCAAATACCCTCAACAGGTTCAGTGACGTATGCAGGGACATGCACGTTCTTACTGGGGCCATAAAGAGTCAGCTGGGGTCAGAATGTCATCCAGGGTCACAAAAAGTCAGCCTGAGCTACACCAAGACAGCTGACCTGGGGGTGCTGGGTGTGCGCAGCTCCACTTCGTCTTCCCCGCCGCTGGCGCCGCTGTCGGCCTCCTCAGAGATGTGCCGCAGCAGGCGTGACCTGTGTACCTGCCGGGGAGGTCATCAGGTCACTAACGTGCTTGGGGGAAACTTTACTGACGAACCAGGGGTTACCAGATCACTGACATCCCAAGGGTCACTAAATAACTGTTATACATGGAGGTATACAGTGAAGACGCAAGTGGTGGGGGACAGTGGCAGGGGTAAGTGGGGGGGGACAGTGGCAGGGTTAAGTGGTGGGGACAGTGGCAGGGGTAAGTGGTGGGGACAGTGGCAGGGGTAAGTGGTGGGGACAGTGGCAGGGGTACGTGGCGGGGACAGTGGCAAGGGTCAAGCTGTGACAGACCCTCACTGCCATACCTGCAATATGCCTATAAACAACAAGGCACTGTTCAAACATCACAGTTTGATAACAGCATTGATTAGATACTGCCACATGGCAACATACTGAACACGTTCTCATACTTTAAGCGGCAACTTATACAAGCTGGGAGGTAAAGTTCATTACGTAATGTATCAAGTTAATATTACTTTAGACACAGACATCTTGAACATATATTTTGGTAACAGTTAACTCATGTATTTTGTTAACGTTTATGAAGGTAAAGTAAAATAAGCTTACCTGGTTAAAGATTTTGTTTTGTGGCGCAACCAAGTTCAACGTCAGGTCTGGTCTCTTCAGGGAACTGTGACCCTCTGGTTCTGTAGCGTGTGTGGCGTCAGGCTTCACCACGGCCTCTGAACCCACGTCTGGCTCCCTGTCTGCCATGTCTGGCTCCCTGTCTGCCAGCTTCTCCAGGTTGTCCTCCAGCCGCCTCTCGAAGCAGCTGCTGTCGTCTGCCTGAACGATAAACTCACTAATATCACACTCACTGTCCTCCTCCTCGATAATGTCGTTTATCACAGCGAAATTCGTATTTATCACTCCAAAGTTCTTGTTATTCACTCCAAAATTCGTGTAGGTCACTCCACAGTTGATGTGTGTCACCCCCAGACTGGGGTTGAAGGCTTCGACAAACTCTTGATTCGCTTGTAATCTGAGCGGATGGACGAACTCGACCCCCGAGTTGTCCACTGCCAAGATGTTGTTTAACTCAAAATCCCCATCAGTCTCAGCAGCTGCGGTTGTCACGCGCACATCTCTGTTGACTGCGCCGGGATGCGCGTCTCGTGCTCCCAAATCGCTGCAATCCCCGTCGATAGCAGGCGCGTGGTGGGTGACGGGGGGAGTGGGCGAGGATGGAGGCGTGTAGTAGTGGTGGTGGGGCGTGCATGGGGCCGAGGGTGGCGTGTGGACGGCTCGTGTGCCGGGCTTAGCATTATCAGCCTGACGCTTTCCAACCTCCGGTGACATCTGATAACCCTCTCGGGGTTTGCCCACCTGGGGTTTCCCTGTCGGGGTCGCCTCCATAGTGGAGGTCATGACCCCCCTGGCCTCCCCCGGCGGGGCCTTGACCCCCCTGGCCTCCCCCGGCGGGACCTTGACCCCTCTGCCCTCGTGTCGGGTCAGGAACCTGTAGCTCTGCAGGAACTTGAAGTGCGATTTGGATTTCACGTGTTTTTGTTCGGGTCTTGGTACGATGTCCTCCTGCAGGTGGTTAGGCAGGGGACCACTGCTCCCGACCTGCCTCAGCTCCTGTACCAGCTGCTTCCTGGATTTCCTCTGCGTGTCTGGAGTTTTCCGGTGGGCGTACAGGATCTTAGGCGAGGTGGGACACTTCCTGTCCTCCTGGCCGAGCAGTGAGGGCACAGACCACGCTTCCCTCTCCTCCTTAAAGATGTAGGCGTGTCTGAGAGGAGTGATGACGTCACTAGCGGTCCTGGAGAGGAAGGGGGGGTCGTGCGGATGAGAGAGGTCGCCGTCAGCCGTAATACACGAGTCGTACTGACCCTCACACACCGACCCCTCCAGAATGCTGGTGATGGAGCTCTTGCCACTCGACCCTGTGCTCCTAATGCTCGGGCTCGACGAGGACGACGACGAGGACGACGACGAGGAGGTGGAGAAGGCACTGCGAATGCTGGCGGTGGAGCCTCTCAGGAAACCACAGCCGATTTTTGGGGAAGTGACGGGCGGCGGATGCTTGATGTCGTCGATGCTCTGACTTTTGCTTGTTAGTTCATTATTGCTTTTGTCGTCGAAGGAAGAGAAGCGCAACAGCGGGAAGGATGACCACGAGGCCCTCTTAAGCTGAACGTCTTCCTCCTTCTTACTGGGCTTCTCCAGGTGCAGGGAGTAGCGGTTGTTGCTGCTGCGACGGAAGGAGAAGAGCGACTCCGTCTTGCGTTCCTTCATGGCGGCGGTGGTGCCACCCAGCGCTGACACCTGTTGAAGAAAACATCCAACATGTAACCTTGTGACGCCGCCATCCCGGCTATTTACAGACACACACACGAAGGACACAATGCAGCCCGGAGGACACACGGCTGCGCGATACGGTGGGCCTGCCAGTGAGGGCCATGTCCCCGGACTTGGACACCCAAGGGTCAACTCTGGCAAGAGGGCCATGTCTCTGGACATGGGCACCCATCCCCCCCGCCCCTCCTAAGCTTAACTCGTGCCGAGTTACAAACTCTCGGCTGGCTCTACCTAAGGACCCGGAACTGCCTCTACCCACAGTACTGCTTCTCTACCCAGTACTTCCACTACTGTCCCACTCTCCACAAACTCGTTTAAGAACCATACCGGCGGACTGTGTGTGTAATGCCGTAGTGACGTGGAGGCAACATTATACTGACAGTAAAGTAACAGTAAACCAACAGTATAGTGACACTACACTGACAGCATAGTAACAAAAGTAAACTGACAACAGTGTACTGACAGCAGAGTAACAATAGCACTATACTGACAGTATAATAAAAACGGCATACTGACAGTTATAGTGACAACAGCGTACTGACAGCATACTGACAGTATAGTGAAAACAATATACCGAAAATATAGTGAGAACAAGATACTAAGAGCGTCGTAACAGTGCATTAACAATATACTGAAATACATATACCAAGCGATGGCGAAGTCGTTCTTTAAATCTCCAAAATGTTCCTGTGTGACACTGAGGAGATGTAGGGCTGCTGGTCGGATCAGGACACCCTTCCCCCTTGGCCCCAGGTGAGGGAAACCTGCGGTAGTGTAGCTCAGTATCATCGTCATACAAAAAGTCAAGAAATAAACATGTTATTGATAAAATCATCAATGAAACATTTAAACAAAAAATCTATGTCGGCCACTCGGGTTTCTAACGGGCGGTGGTAACAATACTGACAGGTCAGGTTTTACTCTGAAGTTTCCTATAAACAATGAACTTATAAATACATTGGAAAGTCATAATGTAGATAATACATTATGCTGAAAAATATCAACATTTTCTTGTTACTATGAATGAATTAATAAAACCAACCTATCAAACGATATCTTACCACATGTAACATAACACTTATGCCTCGAACATGTGGATCTAACATGTGCATTATAAAAATAAGCTCAACACACACAATGCTATGATGTCCTTCACACTAACATGCTGGAGCCAAAATAGTCCTTAATAATCGGTACGTGAGGATGCGGCACCTTAGGGCAATAACGGAGATACTACCATTGTGTCCCCGATGCCACCAGGAGTGCCAGGGTATTTACATAAACACTCCCAATTTCTGAAGTCAGCCCTCAGTTTTGTAATATTTCATTTTCTTTGAGAACGTTTGTTAACCATTTTTTTACGGTGTTCTTTATGGGTAACTAACTTGTACATATCTGTGTATATATATATATATATATATATATATATATGTGTGTGTGTGTGTGTGTGTGTGTGTGTGACCGACATGACATGGACAGATAACATGCCCCAGTCAAGGTTATCCCAGGTTAAAGGTTAAAAAGAAAGCAGAAATTTTCCAGGGCTCCACAAGTGTTTATAGACCTGACTCTCAAATGGAGAAAGGCTATATGTAGAAAGATAGACAAAAAAAAAAGGAGGAAAAAAACCATTGCTTAGCTTTTCAATGAAGGAAGAAGGTTCCATAACAGACATTCCCCGAGTGACCCGTCTCTATGCTCAACGCCTCTATGAAATAACAATAAACAAAATATCTTACTGAGTTTGCATTAGCTGAATAATGCGCTTTGCCCAATATTACGCCTACAGTATACTATAACGTGAAAATCAAAACCGCAAGTAGATCTTTCAAGAGGGAAAATCGATGAGGAGTGAAATCATTGTCAGGTGTACTGCTCGAGCGCGTTAGGGTAGTGTCACTGGTGTCTGCTGTCCCTCCAGCCACATATTGTGTAATAACTGTGGCTATCTTTAAAGTATGACGCGCGCGCACACACACACTGGAGACATGGTTAATGTAGACAGCATACCTAAATCTAAGTAGTTGTGTAACAGCAGAGAACTTCAAAAAGATGTGGCCCTACGAATGTAAAAATTCTCCCCGCAAATTAGAAAAACAGTAATAACAAATAGGAATTTAAAGAGACTCTCTCCAGATGACAACGCTCAAGACCAATGAAATAAATTATTTTATCTGCTGATGTTAGAAATATCTGCATATGCTTGAATATCCTGATTTTCTAAAAAATATTCGCAACTTAGAATGAAACTGGAGTTCGGGTAAACAAGACCTAGCCATACGAGGCCTGACCGTTACTATAAGTACCTCCTCCCCTGAGACAGTAAAGCTCTGGTACACTCTTCTTTCTGTCGTCCTCCCTCTTCCTAAATTTCTTCATTCCTCTTCTCAACCCCTATTTTCTTGTCACCCATGATAATGTCAAGCTCGTGCCATGTCACCAAGTTACAATACGAAAGTGAAAAAAGTGCAGCAATAAAAACAAAAGTATGAAAGAAAAGTTTGAAAGACTTGCTTCCACGTGTATGGAACTCCTCGACACTGGGTAACAAATAGATGATCATACAAACAAACGTACACAGCCATGATCGCCTAGTGTGGCCCGCCAGTAGCATCCATGTGCCCGCGGCAGAAATAGTCTTCAAGTCGCTGCTACTCCTAATACTTCTTGACTATTAATGTCTCCCAAACCTGTACCTGTCAGTACCTTAGAAGACCTTTGGCACCACTGTTTACACTCGTGCCAGCCCGGATGCCATGCAGAGTGCCAACAACAGCTATCTGTCAACACAACAATGCGATACAACGTTTTTTCTAATAATGTTGACTGACCATTTTCTTTCATCAGCTCTTTAGGGATAAGTAATACATATTTACCAAGTTGTCCCTCGCGTCCAAGTGTTAAAGAATTAAAGTAGGCAGTCCTTACTAATCATTATATCTTACTTGACACAAACAAGAATATAATCAAATCTAGGAAACATTCAAATACATATGTATGAAAATTCTTTGGGGCTGGTCGATGATAGGGTACCTGGTGTAAGCTAGGGTGTACACGTGTGTGTATATAAATACAGATATAGCGCATATACAGGGTAAGAGACGGGGCGACACAAGTGAGAGTTTATCCCCGTAACACAGGTACTTTTTGCTTACACAAGATTTTGTCAACAGACAGGACTAGCGCATGGCGTTCACCACTCGATGTGTGTCTTGAAGAACGACTCCCGTCTCTACCGCCTCTCCTCCTCCTCCTCCATCACTTGTTTTACTACTTATATAATGGTCTATTTTGGAGAGAGAGAGAGAGAGAGAGAGAGAGAGAGAGAGAGAGAGAGAGAGAGAGAGAGAGGGGGGGAAGGGGTGGCATATCTTTGCCGTCTTAATCCATGCAGTTGTGTCAACACTGTAGCTCACCCCCTGCGTCAAGCAAGTATCATCCCAGCATAAAGGGGACAGTATGTGTGTTTCACCGTATACCTCAGGAATTGGCCAGACGCAACATCGTTCGTGGGTCAAGGAGACGGATCCTGTCAGGCACCCCAGAGGGCAGGGACCCCATCTTGGGCGCCCCGGGAGCAGACCCACCAGCCCTCCCACCGCCTACCTCTACCAGGTGTCGAGCCAAGATATAGAGCACCGCGCGCGGCCACATCACAACTTTCAAAAACAATACAATGAATGAATTCCTTAACAATACAACTATCCAGAAGAATAAAAAGAAATAACAGAAGAAAATAATACCCAAATGCTATACACATATATATGAGTAAAATAATGCTTTGTGTGATGCACAACAAACTGTGAAATTATCAAATAAAATTATCTTGTAGAGACTGGCGAAATGTACCACAACTGCAAGGCAGCTGCTCCACAGTTATATTCAACAACTGACGTCCTCTCACAAAATTCTACAGCATTTATGTCTTACTCATCTTAGCATACAACAATACAGAGTTATTTATACTACAGATAGTTACAAGACTGGTTACATTTACTAGTGAGAGAGGTGGTGTTCCTCGACCAGTTGGACAGTAGGGAAGGCTGTGGCTGCTACAGGACACATGGCCTGCAGCTCCTCCTGCAGGTGTGGACGACCTGTCCCTGAGGTACCCAACGTCAGCCCTGGCTTTGACATTAGGAATGTACTTCACACCCACATCTGCACCCCGACACACAGGGTGTACTGCACATCAATATCCAAAAGACAGTTGTCATGATGGTTATAACTGGTGAGGTACATCTTCCATGAACCCGTCAGTACACACACACACACACACAAACACAAAACTATACTAAAAAACATTTTCGTGATAACCAAATACATGACAAAGTAAAGATTTACTAACACGGAACAACATTTATTTATGTTGACACTATATCTAGAATGAGGCTCATGGCAACATATACGGGCGAGAGTGCTGGCGCAAGCAGTGGGACTCTCGTCTGTCTGATTATGCTGTATGAGTTGTCTTGTCCTCGGGTAAAATATGTTTGCAGTTTTTCATGGCGCTGGCCCAAGCGGCCCCGCACCTGCTTTGCTAAGTCTAGTCTGAGAAAATCCTTATGGATAGGTGCGTACCCGATGTGACAGATGTGGGCATATATGACAGGTGCGTATATATTTGGGAATACTTGTGGTACATATATGTACATATAGTACATATACCTAGATTGCCTGTACCATCAGGGCTACAGATGTGGCCATATAGTATCCTACGGTCACAAATTGTCCTGCTGTGGCCATCCCCACACGCGTGACAATCTCCCACACCAGGAAAGCCTTCCCACACCCGTCACGTGGTCCTGCTGCACGGGTTATCATGTCGATGAAATTACAAAGACAGCCCAGCGGAGGATGGCAACCAGTCCCACAGACACAGACAGAGGAAAAAAAAAAAAGCTACAGACACAACCAACAGACACACGTCCCACCTGACGCCACCTTAAACAATGGCTTCCTCACGTGTTCTATGACTGCATCCGCTGCCCCTATGATCCCTCTAGTAACCTTTGACCTTGACCATGAAATGAGTACATCAGTGACTACACATTAGTAACGAGGAATAACATCACAGCTGAAGCCAGACACATGACACACACGCCTTTCTCTCTACTTTCACGACCATCTTGGAACAGCCAGTCTAGGCTGTGGGGGCCACGCGGGCGCATGCGGAGGCAGAGTCACGTGATGTGCTGTTCAGTGTCGTCAGGACGCGGGTCGACCCATGTTGGGAGCGGATGGGGAGACACCACACACATCCTCCCAGGGGAGAGACTCACCCTCCCTGGGGAGACGCCCACCTCCCTCTCTGTGTTTATCTCGTATTTCCTCTTCCATCGAGAAAAAAATACAAGTTATGAATACACGTATGCGATTTCTCTGTTCTGATATTTTGGTAATTCATCGTCGTAATTTAATAATTTAATTTCAACATGTATAATTAAAAAAGTGATAATTCATAGTGAAAATCACAGTCGTGTGGTCAGTCTTATGACTCCTGACTCTAAATGTGATTGGATTATACACAACAATTATACAATAATCCTCAGGACTTACAAGCAAGTATTTCAGTAGGTCAAGAACCAATTGACTCAACGTTTGTTATTCTCGCACATAATTAAGTATATTTCTAAGCTCTTTTCCCACTGACAATTTATATTGAACATTTCCCTCAATTTTTAACCTTTCCTCTGCAGCTAAAGCTAAAGGCACCCATCTTCCTCTTTGTCTTCACACACACACACGACCAACTTTCATTTTGATCAGCACTTCCACTCTCTTAAGTACGAAAGCCCCTACCAACCTGCCTTCTGACCTTCCTTCCAACCAACATCTCTATACACGTCCTGCTGGCGGAACCTCTTCATCCATTTCTTTCTACTTTGAATTTTCTGTAAAATCTCTGATCCTCCGTCCATCTTGCCCTATCTTGCCCTTGACATTCTATTTTGTTACTTTCTCTTGTAAAACTACGTGATATAAATTTGTGTTCATGACAGAGAGAGAGAGAGAGAGAGAGAGAGAGAGAGAGAGAGAGAGAGAGAGAGAGAGAGAGAGAGAGAGAGAGA
>JAYMFT010234457.1:0-11141 GCA_038088735.1 Panulirus argus | reverse complement strand
GAGCTGTCGACCACGACGACGAAGCCGTAGGTTTTGTATCACCATTGCGTCCGATATGTAGTCATTAGAAACACCGCTTGGCTGTAATATGGGTGATGCTAGGTGATATGGATGTGAAGCAGATCACTGTCATTTTATAATCATATGACAAAGTAAGCCATTCTAAGTTACTTTCATTGCAAATTATCAGAATATCCCATTCGTCAGGTTCATATTTTTTCCAGCCTGCTCCAGTGTCACCTCAGCTCAGCAAATCATGCATTATAGTCCTATTTGGCAACTCAACCAATACATTACAAGTCAATGTATTTTTTACAATTAATTTGTGAACGCCATTGCAGCAAATCGTCACTGGTTTTATTTACGATATTATATTCTATCCAACCTCATTCTGTTCTATGACAAATAAATTGTACAGTGCAGTTATCATGTCTTTATGGGATGCAGCTCACAGACGTACCAACCATACCGTGTTGCTCCACATCTCTAACGTGTGATCATTTCCAAATTCATAGGACCTTGGGGGGGCAGAGACTTTTTGGTGAGTGTACATGGTCGATCTCGAAGTGCATGATTGGCCCGGCACCGAACGGTATGCGAAACATGACGGCTACTAAAGGACTCGGGTGTTCTGCTGTAAACTGCTCCAACAACAACAACAACAAGAACAACAACAACAAGGATGATGTTAGTTTGTCCTTGCATAGCTTCCCAGTCGAGGAGGATGAAATCTGAATTCGATATTTAGTTCTCTATGAGTACCTGAAGCATTTTAAAACAGATATATTCTTCCAAACCAGAAACTCAAATTATGTTCCTCTTGCCTTCACTGATGTCCAAACGGTATCGATATAAAAGTATTTCAGCAAAGTAGAACTATAATGAGACCAATTGTATCACTATGAAACAGGGAAGTTACTGCTAATATTCTAGTTATGCAAATATATTCAAATTTCATTACAATCTGAGTGGGACGATTTAATGAATCAAAGAAGTTAACGTTACGATATAGGAATTTTATTCTGGGTAGGCTAGGTTAGGTGCGGCTTAGTTATAATGGGTTAGAATTAAGTACGGTTAAGTCAGATTAAAGCAGGTAAGTTTTCGTTGAGCTAGTTTGGGTTATGATTAGGCTAAATCAAGTTAGATGAGGGTCAGGATAAGTCAGCAAAAGTCAGTTTAGAGTTTCCGTTACGATATCAGAACTTAACGTCAAAGTTAGTATTTAGTATGATTGCTATGATGAAATTGATCATCAATCTGCATGTTCTTTTGTCATATTCAGGAGATTCATATCTTGCCTTTGCTAATATATTCACTCATGTTGCAGGAAAAGGGTGTTCAAACAGAAATGATCAATATTATTCTGAAAATAAACGTAAGACTCCTGGAGTTATCTTGCTATAGGTGATGATCATGAATAACTGACACAGCTCCATCATTAGAATTAACTATAGTAGACATGGCTATACATTATAATCACTATTCTTAAAGGTTAGATTAATCATTTTCTATAAGTAATCAAATACGGTCGAACCAACAATCGCGTGACTGAAATTCTTGACTATTCCCTGACACTGGGAGAAGATTATGAACCACTTTGATCACTTTATACATGGGATTAGTGTTTATCAACTTATTTAAAAACTAATTCATTTGTATATTCCATATTTCTTGGATTATACATTAACAACAGGACAAACATATATGGTATAATCCGTCCTAATCAGTACAATACACAGTAAGTTTCTCTTTACATAAAGCATTCCTTTTAATCACTTATGTATGTTTAGTTTTCCTCTAATTCTGTCCCCTAAAACATACTAAGTAGTGTGTATGCTCTTCATCTGTTATGCTGTGAGCAGTTATCCAACATATTTACTCATTAATTACATGAGTATTTCAGTTGCACTTCATTCAGGCACCCATGGATTATAGACGCGGCAGCGATATGCCACAAGAAACGCCCTGATCGCTTGGTTACGAAAAACGTAGCCTTGTTATCGCTCACTTTAGGCCTCCCTCTTCTCTCTGGTACTCCTATCTAGTTATCCTACTCTACTCTGACTGTCATCCATTTTGCCCATTCTCCATTCTAACTGTCATGCATGGTGGCCGTCCCCACACCAGCCGTCGTCTATCCTGCCACTCTTCCCTCCCACTCGCCCTTCACTCCGGCTCTCCTCCAGTCTGGACGGCCTCCCGTCAAGGCGTCCTTTGCTCTGTGTGTTGTAAACATCAGGTTTCCATCCTCCTCTTCTACTATGTGTGTTGCCAGTGGCCTCAGGGCGTCCATCCTCTACTCTGGGCGTTGTGAATCTCTGGGGTCCATCTCCCAGCAATCCTGACGGGAGGAGGTTCCCGTACATACCATTCTTCATCCACATCGATGGCGCTGTGGTTTGGTTTTCCAAACGGACTGCTAATCCGATTTCAACCTCATTAAATTTGTACCATACGCACGATGACAAAGAATGGACTGCCCAGTTCCCTTGTGAAGTCTAACCTTTCCTGCTGATCAAAAATGAGACACGAAATGGAAATATCACACTTCTATTTCTCTAGACTTTTTGCACAGCCACTCTCAAGGTATGAGCCAAGTCAATACTGACCTTAAGGCAATTAAAACCACTCCTCTGTTGACATCATTCTTTCCATGGGTTATTTACTTGTCATACCGAGTAATCTGTGGTTCACACATAAACATCACATAATCTTGGGGGAAACAATATGTAAGTTAACTGAGACCATCTAAAACATAATATCAGTATTCATAATTATGATGATAATACAACAGTCTGATGCCCACAAATGAAAACACGCACGAGAGTCATTTGTGTTTCATTTCTAACTGTACGTTACACAACTGCACGGTACATAACTGGGATTTTCTTTGGTGTATCACAATACTGTAAAGGTTAACATTATCTGGTACTTTGAGCCTTATCATTCTTCTAATTACCTTAAAATAAATTTATCACACAAAATCGCTATGATATTGGTAAAACAATCATTATTGCAGTACTCTGTAATTTCGTCATCATCATTTTGGTAATTAATACCAGAATGAATGCTTGACAAAAAGAAATACCTCGGACATTAATATTTCTGCCATGATTAAATGTTATTTCCGCCGGAAATCTCATTATATGTAATTCGAGAGAGTCAAATAAAAAAGATTCATCATTATAAATTTGGTAGGACCGGTAATTTATTGAAACAGAGAATTAAAAAGTTTCATATAAAGCGATATTCGTCAATATTTCATGATTATTAATTTCATGACTGGATATCCAACCCAACACATTATCAGAAAATACTACATTCCTGATACTCCATTCAGACAAAAAACGCACATTTATAAACATCAATGTACATACTTACGAAATCACTTTCCGCCCAGTATTTGGATAGCAAAATTCTGATGATTAAAATCCATATGGAATTACTTTATAATTACAAATGGATCATCTGTAATTATAAGTGAAGCAATGAAATAACTCCAAGAAAGTTTAATCAATAGTATATTACAAGACAGCGGCAATCAAAGACTGGAGTGTTGACAGGCAGGGATGTAGATTACACTGCGACACCTTCATAACTAGTCCAGCAACACTAACATCTGTGGTCTTTACCTGTGCCAGATCCTCTTCTTGTATCTTAATTATACAACCTCACAACACTTCCCTGTCACTGTCTCTGCAGTCAGGCATCCTTTACACCTAGGTCTCTGTTGCTCAAATACAGCCTTCCAACTCTTTAACAATATGAATATTACAGAGAAGTTCTCCTACTCCATCCAAGACTGAAAAGTTTCCTTACTCCATCAGATCTGAGAAGTTTTCCTATTCCATTTAAGTCTAAAAAGTTTCTCTACTCCATCAAGTCTGATGCGTTTTCCTACTGCACCAAAGTCTAAGAAGTTTCTTTACTCTATCAAAAGCCTCTCTATTCCATCAAAGTCTGAGACTTTTCCTACTCCAACCAAGTCTGAGAAAATTTAAATTTGTAAGCTCCTTACGTTGATAATGTATTCATTTCCATAAATTCTTTTGAAAGTGGACACTAACAAGGAAACATTCCAACGAATATATATCTTTTGAGGGTGTAGAAGTCAGAAATATAATTACTGAGATCTTTCTTAAAGAACATTTCAAAAGAAAAAAATTGTGTGACTCAGCAAAAACGCAGACTGCAGTGCAGTCTGGTATCATATGCATATGCCCCGCAGGCACCTCTTAATATCATGAGCTTCTCTATGTAAGGACTTCCTCGCCACGTAAAGCCTTCCTTCAGTGGATGCGGCACATATACCGCCTCCCCCATTATCAGTGGCTGCAGTCTCTGTGTTGTCCCCATCATCAAAAGTGGCTACAGCTCGTATCATCTCCAGCACTGTCAGTGGCTGCATGTCGTGCGCTGTCTCCAGCGTCAGTGGTTGCTGTTCCTATATCTATTCAATATAACCAATGGCCACAGCTCCTGTTTTGTCCCCAACATCAGTAACCGCAGCTTCTGCGTTGCATCGATCAGTGGCTGCAGTTCCTGTGTAAACTCCAGTATAACCAGCGGCTGTAGCTCCTGTGTTCCCGCCCAAACTCGGTAACCTCTTATGTGACTTTACCTCAGTTATCGTGCAATCGCAACATCCTCCAGTCTACTTTCTAGTCCCAATATCCTTCACTTTGACCCTCCATTACCTTCGGCACTGTTTACTTTAGCGTTCGGCTGGTGAACACTTGCCAGGAAACCTCAGTTCAAGAACTTATCAATTCTCATGACGAACAAACATATTGTTCGCTACGTATAAAAATGATCATGTTACAATGCCTTACTTTCTACAACCATCCTAGATGCACTTCTGGTGTAAACCTTACATCAGCTGTGCTGGCTTTGATCATGAAAAGACACAAACTTTCAGTTCGCCAGACCTTGAGGGTGATGTTGACTCGAAGACATATCAATGAAGCTTTTTTTGTTATAAACTGAAAATTTCGTTTAGTCTGCTGATCTTTGAGGTTCCCTTTTCATGCACAACTCTCCTGTGTCTGTGGTCATCATCCTAGCGGATCCCTCGAGACTGAAGTGCATGAGTCTTTTGAGAAATGATGCTACACTTCTCACATCACCGCCGCGGTGCCAGTATGGCATGCAACTGACATATCTCGCGTTCTGTGCTTGCCGAGTTGATGGTCGAGTTGACTGAGAGATACCAATCCATGCCCGTAGTCCGTCAGGTGCCATACGCAGCGATCTTTCCACTGACATTCACTGGACAGCTGAACAGTTATATTGCACCGTCACACGACTCTACAGTAACTAACGCTATCGCGGTCAGCCAGTCAGTACTCCCCAGAATATTCCTGAATATTCCCGGCTACTCCTGCGACTCAAAACCTGTCGGGTAAATACAGAACTTCCTCGACTTGTGTCTGACTGCGAGGCTATTTTAAGGTAACTCTCTTACGCCCGTCAGACGCCATATGCTCTTACCTCTCGATCAACTATACCTTCACGTTTCATCTGATCCTTTATAAAATATGCTATGATGGAGGCAAGGGAGAGTGCAGCAAAGGCTGTGAATTACACGCAGAAAATCTTAAGGAATTCACTGTAACATTACGTTATACTCTCCACTGCCTTTATAATATGATCTCCAAATTTTACTTCCGGCAACTCACCTATTAAAGAAGGCATTTCCTGGCGAGACGAGACTCAGAGACGCAAGTAAGGACGGCTGGCGGGCAGCGCCTGCCTCAGCATCATCCTCCCTGCTGGCCTCATTCACCCGCCTCAAGCAACGGAAAAACTCACAGTTTTCATATGAATAAATTAAATGATAATGATGACTGGAATTTTCATGAGAGCAATTCCGCACACAGGCGGGAAACGGACCCCGCCGGCGAGGATACAATACACAGCCACTAACCGCTGAGCCATCTTCATCGTTCCGCATCCACCACTGAAAGAATGTTACCCAAAAATCATCCCATTACGGCGGTCAGTCAGGTTTACTCTAGCGTTCACCGTTCTAAGAAGGACGTTTTCTGTTAGTTCTATATCAACAGGAGCGTTATACAGGGAACAGCAGGTGGTAAAAAAACAGCTAAAGTGTAGATAGGCTTTAAGAACGCTTTTCTTGGAGGATCAGATTGACTGAATAATTAAAGGTTCTCAATTCTACATCAGTGTAGGTGCTCATGTGTCTATCACAGACTATTTTCAAAAACCGACCTTCACAGTGATAAAAGATAGTCACAATACGATCACATAACTAGCTGATAATTGTCTTAAGACGAGGCTGAGTTGACCTTGGATCCAACTGTGATGAAACTAGTCTTGCATGTGGTCTCCCACGGCTTCAGATCTTATCAATGAATCCATAAAACATCTTTATAGCTTTTTCAAAACTTGTGTAACAGAGTGAGTGAGGTTCTGATCCTGGTCTCTGAGGTTCTTGGTAGCGAGCTTCCCGATAAACGTGGCTACGCTATGAGGCAAGATCAAATCTTTGACAGTTTATGGACAAAATTGGGAGTGGTTTTCCAATGATAAATTTCTTCAGCAAAAAAACTGGGTTCAGAAAATAAAAAGGACACAAACTGAGATTCATACGAAAGCAACTCTAAACAATTTTATGTTTGTTTCTTTACTATTTGGTGAATGTCACACTTCCGCCCGTATACCATAAATTATTAGCAACGGAAAAAAAAAAATTCACTGTATACCATTAATACTGGACGTTTCATTAGCCTTGTGTCGATACAAAAGGACAGAAAAATATGTATTTGATTATACTGCGCCATGGAGAAAATTGAATTATAGGACGGTATGAATGCACCGTGTGTGTGTGTGTGTGTGTGTGTGTGTGTGTGTGTGTGTGTGTGTGTGTGTGTGTGTGTGTGTGCGAGCGCGCGTGTGCGTTTCGTTTTGCATAATCCTGTAGCTGTAACTCACAGTTTCTGTTTTAAAAACACGTCTGTTCTTCTGGCCACATAAGGGCATAAGTAACACTTGCATTGATACCAGAGCTGCTGGTAACGCAGGCCCCTACCACTGTACTCTCACATACTAACAGCAGCTACTAACACGAGGTCCTTACTGCTGTACTCTCTCACACTGCTGTTGCTAGTAACATACATAAAGTCCGTACTGCTGTATTCTCACATACTGCAGCTGCTAGTAACATAGGTCCGTTCATCTGTACCCTCACATGTAACGTTTGAATTTATGTAGTAACTGAGGGTGTAAAAAGAGCAAAGATGAAATCAAACTCAAAGAGGAGATATAATCGTGGGAACTACACAAAATTTAATACCTGTAATTTCTCTGGTAACATGAAAAGGGAGATGGAGTTCATTAACGCGAACCTTCCGGACACTCCTCTTTGGGAACTTCCTGTTTCAGTAACACAGAAGATGCTACATTCGGCACAGTATTCTCGGAGGAGCACTTGAATGGACTTACCCTTTCCATATACAAGTACTTCTCTAAGCTCCTGCTGTTTCTCAGCATTAGATTTAATCTTACGAGAGTACCTCCACGAGTATGTTGGTGTGCTGTCCATATTTGTTGTAATTTACGAAAGCACTTTGGGGCACCACGAGCATGAATATCTTATATTTCTTTGCAGGATATTGTTATACTTTGGAACGAAATCTTGGTGAAGTTTAATTACATCTGGCATCCTCACGTCTGTGTAGCTGTACTGGCACAAGCAAATTCTCCAGTGTCGGATGGAGGGCTTGGAGTAAGTTTCACTTTTGTTCCCTTGTTAATAAAGGTACCTCCATATTTCTCACTGTGTTCTACAAATGTTAGTGGGTTTGCCTTCCCTTTGCATTTAAATGAAGTCGTGAAGTGTGACTCTATGAATATATGCATACGAGGCAAACCCCAGCAAGTGACGTTGTTGTGGCACCTGGGTTTATGATGGGTCATGTGTTGTTAGCTGAACCAGCCCCCTCAGGCAGGCCAGCAGAATGCAACTCTCGTGGTGGATAAACGTCCAGTGTGATACCAAGGCACGACACAAATGGATAATTAACGCTGCAGTATGCGTAATATTTGCTCTACCAGAAACTCTGCGATACTGACAATCCATAGCAATTTTCGAACTGATTTACCGAACTTAGTTTTGACACTTCTAATCTTATTATATTATTAACAGCGCATAAAGTGCAATAACTCCCCAAGTGCTTTGTTATCTTTCCTGCTGGCCGCATATTGTTTCTGTCTGGGCTTCTTAATCTAACTTGACATGACCGAGAGCAAGATACTTTTTTTTTTTCCTGGTTGAATCATTTGTTTTTCTTTATCATCATTTTCAATACAATCTAATGAGTTGGGCTTACATGAAATGTCTTGTGCTTTTGAAGCGCTTGAAGTTAAGAATACTGAGAACTGTTGCAAAAAGGGAGAGGAGGGGAGATTTCTTAATGCACTGTTGACATCCTGGACCCTTACAAGCCACCGCCCGGGTCACATGTGCTCTACTTGACAGTCTTGCAAATAATGTTCCTGTCGTTATAGGTGCGACAACGTCACGGAGACGTAAAAATCTGTAAGGTGTAAGTGATTATAATTCACAAATCCTTAAGCAAAGAACAAGCATCTAAAGAACGTTGCTAGTGTCTACATGTAAACATAGGACAGACGCCAGAAATGTCCTACGATGTATAAGAAACGTAACAGCAGTTGTTACGGAATTTATTCAATAAATGTCAAAAATTGTAATTTGTGTCCCGAAATAATGCGAGTAATAACAAGCGGTTGCCAGTTGTTGAGCGTTCAGGTTCCTACAAATATTTGCCTAAGAAACTTTTACCAGACAATCTGGCTTTGAAAGCCTAACTTAGTCCTCCTTCAGCCTGGAATGACAAACACATACTACACTCGAATACTGTACGGGAAGACTGAGAATGAGGAGAAAACAATAAAAAGAAAAATCCAGAACTCTGTAGCAAAACTTCTGTATTTCTTAAAAGTCATTTCTGTCTTCCACAATTACCTCATTTAGAGCTAACCAGTGATCTGCAAGGCATATCTCAACTTCATAACTGCATCCTATCGTCCTCAATCACAGGTAGAAACCAAGACAGGAATGAGGTCACTTTCAAGAAGCCGGTACCAGAAACTAATCTCTACCATACAATCTTTATAAACAATGACATCTAATACAGTCTACTCGGCTATTCAGTTCCAGAGCATTACATGAATCACTTATCCTTTCTAGTAACTCCTCAAACTGGTCGTCATCTTAACAAAATACTGTTAAACGTTAATACTAGACAATAAATAAGAACAAAAAGAACAGTTAAAGCTAGAAGATATCACAGCACAACATCTTGCACATTAATTTCTCCTGGAAAACAATACACCGGTGACACGTCCCTGCACAACAATATTCACCAACTTTAATCCAAAAAAACACCGCGTTAGCAATTCCCGCGAGTGGCACACAACACGACCCTAAATTCTCACCTCCGGATCTCACGTCGTCCAGTTAAGATGCAGATCGAAACCGAGAAAATACCAATTGGCCATTATCACGGCCGCTCCAACAGGTGTAGATAGTCTGCGAAACTATCGCTTTTCCAATTATCGGAAAGGAGAAATTGTCCCCGGGTAAAATGTGGAAAGTTGCCACAAACTCATTAAAAAGGAATTTGCCATTAGCACTGCGTCCTGAGCTACACGTCTAGGTCATCCGTACCGCAGAGGGAAAGCGGGAGCCATCGAGGCCAATTCCAGGGTAAAGTAAGACACGAGCCACAGTCTGGGCAATGCCTGGGGAAAAAGGGACGACTGAGGATACTGTGATTGAATCTCTGGGGCAGGAAACAAATTAGCTCAATGCCTGGAAAACGATACAAAAGAAGTGTCGTCTGTTAACCAACAGCCTGGAAGCAGAAAGCGGGTGATGTGTTGGCTATCTGCTTGGGGACAGAAACAACGGAAACTGGATGCAAATGTTCGTTGACTCTTGGAAAAAAAATGTCGGGGCCATAAGTCAACTCAGTTTGAAAATGGAAACATGGAAAGCTAAGATACAAGTTCTTAGACTCATTATCAAACTGAAGAACGAAAGACTTGTCAACTCCACAAACGACCAGATGAACACAAAGGTGAATGAGTGGACCGCAGCTCGAATGATGTAGGATACAGACGTTAGAGACTCGCTCTTATGTCAGCCACTCTGGGAAACAGACACATGGGTGGGTAAGCCTCACGTCAGCTTGGTGGTTAGTTACAGACTGGTTTGGACGGTTTGTTAATTGCCTCCGCCGGCATGTGGCTGTAGCGCTGTAGGGATGGGTGTTATCTAGAGCGTGGACGAGAAACTGTAACTCGCGTTCACTTAAGTAGTTTCAGATGGGCGATTCCTCAGTGCTCGTTGGGTCGTTTCCATGTGTATATCTTTTGTTAGCGTTGTTTTTGTTGGGGGAGGGATCTCTTAGTATAGGTTACTGAAGTGTGGGCCAAGGCTGTTTTATTTTTTTTTTATATAGTGGACTGGAAATTGGTTATGGAGTAGTTCGGATGAGAAGTGTCTAGCGGTTTTGTAAAGAAGTCATTGCCGAGCTTATTGAAGTGGAATTGCTTTGGGAGTATGGTAGTTTCAATGTAGATGCTGAATGCTTGTGGTTGCTAGGAAGCAACTTATTGTTCTGGGTGTTCTGTTTTGTGTAGTTTGCAGCTTTGTTATATCTGCTCTGGAGAGGATGGAGGACCAGGCAGGTGAGGCGTGATTTAGGATGGAGCGGATAAATTGTATGTAGAGGATACTAGGGGATTCTTTTTCTTGTCCAAATATGGTACCAGTAAGTGTTCTGAAGGTATTTACTTTGTACTTTGCTACTGTTTTGATAATTTTGGCTCGGAGAGTGTTTGTCTATGTGACGCCTAGAGTGGTTATGTTCTGCTTAGCGGGAATGACTATCTGTTCAGGTGACTGGAGGGTGTAGGTTGGATTCGTGTCGGTCTGGGGTTAAAAGAGTGATTTAAGACTTCTGTGGATATGCAGATATTCTGTGTGGGTGATGAAGTGATGTATGTATGTTTGTTCTCTCTCTCTCTCTCTCTCTCTCTCTCTCTATATATATATATATATATATATATATATATATATATATATATAT